>BQNB010171706.1:0-13536 GCA_026074375.1 Tanacetum coccineum
GCTACTACTGTAAACCCTGTAGGAAGAGAGAATACGGGTACTTGGCCCAAGTGTACCACCTACAACTCCTACCATGCACCCGTAGGGCCGTGTCGCATATGCTTCAACTGTAACCGCCCGGGTCATTTGGCAAGAGATTGTAGAAGTGTGCCGAGGAATGTGAATCCTGTCAATGCTAGAAACCCAAATGTTAGGGCATGTTTTGAGTGCGGTAGTACCGACCATGTCAGGTCAGCTTATCCTAGGTGGAATAGGGCACAAGGACCGGGAGAAAATCGCCCAAATCAAGTTGTTGTTAATAACGGGGGTCAGGGTCGTGGAAACCAAGGGAAACAGGCTAGGGGTAGGGCATTCATGTTGGGAGCAGAGGAAGCTCGCCAGGATCCGAACATTGTGACGGGTACGTTTACTTTGAACAATCACTTTGCCACTACCTTATTTGACTCTGGTGCCGATTATAGTTTTGTTTCCACTACTTTCATACATATGTTAGGATTAGAACCCAATGATTTAGGTTTCAGATATGAGATTGAGATAGCTAGCGGGCAGCTAGTTGAGATTAATAGGGTCATTAAGGGTTGCAAACTAGAAATCGAGGGTCATGTCTTTGACATCGATTTGATACCTTTTGGGCATGGGAGTTTTGATGTGATTATAGGTATAGACTGGTTGTCTAATTATAAGGCTGAAATAGTTTTCCATGATAAGGTGGTGAGGATACCACTACCGGATGGCAAGGTGCTTAGAGTAGTAGGAGAGAGACCAGAAGAGAAAGCGAGATTTTTGATGGGTGTTAAGAAACAAGAAGAGATTGTTGTGGTTAGAGATTTTCTTGAGGTTTTCCTGGATGACCTATCTGGATTACCGCCTATTCGGAAAATTGAGTTTCCAATTGAGTTAACCCCTGGAGCAACGCCGGTAGCAAAGTCTCCTTATCGTTTGGCACCTTTTGAATTGGAGGAGTTGTCGGGACAACTCAAGGAACTCCAAGACAAAGGTTTCATTCAACCAAGTTCGTCACCTTGGGGAGCGCCGGTATTGTTCGTTAAGAAAAAGGATGGTTCTTTTAGGATGTGCATTGATTATAGAGAATGGAACAAGTTGACCGTTAAGAATTGATAAGTGCTAAAATACACATCATTTATAACCCGTAAAACACTATAAATCGGACTAGAAATGCTAAAATATGGATAATTATCTTGAAAATATGTTTGTTTGGTATTTTTATGTCCTGTAGGTAAAAGGATTGAAAACGGTGCAAAAACGGGAATTATCAGGCTCAATTTGGTCAAGTCTAATTATTACTCAAGCTAAAATGAAGCCGTGAAAAGTCCCCGAGCATACCAGTAAAAAGAGCAAGGAAAAACAAGTCCAACGGTACCCTCGGATCTTAATGGGCCAGCCCGTAACCCATTTTGTGGGTCGGGCCAGCCCATTATCAACCTAGACCCAATAAAAGCCCAACAAGAAAAGTAGCAAAATCTGATTTTATAAAATGGATGATGACTGGCTGAGTTTACACTAAATATATATATAATATATATTAAAATATAAAATATATATCTAAGTGTAAAGATCAACACAATCAGTAAAACCGAGAAGTAGTATAGAGCTTTCCCGGGTCGTTTATCCCCAACGAGGCTGGGATGGTAAATCGATACGATCGAAGATTTGAGTTTGAAGGAAGGAATGAGTTTGGGAAGTTGAAAGTGTAAGACTTTTGATTCGAATGAGGAACAAGAATTGGCATTTCAAACCTTGAAAGATAAGTTGTGTACTGAGCCTGTTCAAGCTCTCCCTGATGGACCGGAAGACTTTATGGTATATTGTGATGCGTCCGGGATAGGACTAGGTTGTGTGTTAATGCAAAGAGGTAAGGTGATAGCCTACGCGTCTAGGCAGTTGAAAATTCATGAAAAGAATTATACGACCCATGATTTGGAGTTGGGTGCAGTTGTGTTTGCACTTAAGATTTGGAGACATTATTTGTATGGGAGAAAGAGTGTCATATATATGGACCATAAGAGTCTTCAGCATATCTTTAGTCAGAAAGAGTTGAATATGTGACAGCGTTGCTGGATAGAGTTGTTTAGTGATTATGACTGTGAGTTTCGCTATCATCCTGGTAAGGCAAATGTGGTGGTTGATGCCCTAAGTAGGAAGGAAAAAGTAAAACCTAAAAGAGTTAGAGCCATAAATATGACCCTTTAGTCGAGTATCAAGGATAGGATACTAGCGGCTCAGAAGGAGGTTGTGGATGAGTCTATGGGATTGCAGAAAGGTTTGGACGAGATGATAGAACAGAGAAGTGATGGGACTTTATACTACCTGGATCGAATATGGGTACCTTTGAAGGGTAACGTAAACCCTGATAATGGATGAAGCCCATTAGTCGAAGTACTCTCTACACAAAGGAGCTGATAAGATGTATTACGATTTGAGAGATAGGTATTGGTGGCCTAGAATGAAGAAGGACATAGCTGAGTATGTTAGTAAGTGTTTGACATGTTTAAAGGTCAAGGCTGAGCATCAAAGTCCATCTAGCTTGATCCAGCAACCCGAGATTCCCGTATAGAAATGAGAAGGAATAGCTATGGATTTTATGACTAAGTGTGCCTAGGACTAGTATGGGCAATGTGATGAAGTGTCATTTTATACACTTTTTGGGTCGTTTAACCCCCTAAATCGTGCATTTATGCCCAAAATAGGTACTTAATCGTTCCTTTTTAGGTAATTAGCATTTGGAGGAAATACATGTGACTTGGGCTCTTTTGGAGAAGAAACGGACAAGACTACGAACCTACAACAACATCTCTTAAGAATTTATACTCAGAAGCTAGAGACGACGTCACAGATTACACGTGACGCTATGACAACCCATCTCAAGACGGTGTCACAAGTTGTCCAGACGGCGTCAGATTGTACAACCCAGCCCAAGATCTAGAATATTCTTATCACGACGGCGTCACGATTAACACGCGACGCCGACTCAAATCAACGATTTTCCTATATATACAAATCCGTTTTTTAGGTTTTAAGTGTGTAACTTTAGAATAAAAGAAAGGGATGAACCCTAGTTCGTTTAGCAGTTGTTAGGGACAATTTTAGGGCCTCAAAACCCTATTATACTCTCTTTAATTTTATGTTTAACAAGTAAGACTATCTTAATCATATCATATATGTCTATGTGGTTGTTTGATTCATTATTGTTCTTGCTTTACTTATAACATTCTTGGCTAAACCTTCTTTTGTGTTTAGTTATGATTGTATGAAACCTAGGATATAGATCGTAGTGGTGTTGCTTCTTGTGATGAATATGCATGTTAGGTCTTAAAAACCAGCTTTTGTTTGTATCGCTGTTGATATGTCTAGGAAAACATGATTGTGTAGAAAGGATACCATCGGGAAACAGTTTTCATACTACCCATGCCTCTAAAATATGGTGGACTACTCTTAATATATTTCAAATGCCATTTAATTTACTCTTATGGGCTTGTAATAGTCTCCATACTACCTTACTTTGCGGTGCCTTAACGGAATAATAAATAGACGACGGGTTCGTGTAATTCGTTCATGACTTAGGAAATAATTACATAGATCATCACAAGTGTGACAAAGCAACAACAATAGGAGAAGCAATCTAGGGAGTAATACATGATTAAATAAACACAATCTTTTATTATATTGTTATCACCAGTAGTTAGATAATATTTAGTTTAATAGCTAAAACCAAAACCACCTCTCAAATATATGATTTTACCTGCTTTCATAAATTTATATTGTATATTTATGAATCGCACATTTTACGCTTGGTGTAGTTGTCTTTGTCTTTGATTACAGCTTATATTTGATGAAAAGAAGCTTGGAAAGTCTTAGGAAGTTTCATTGGACGATTCTTGGATGACGGTTTAACGAGTTATCGCATGTTTCTTCTCCATTATTGAGCAAACCAGGGAAGTACTAGTTTCTTTTCCTTGTTTTTGTTTCCCTTTATTCGTTTTTATAGGTACCTTTATAGAACATTAGGGACAATGTTCAACTTAAGTGTAAGAGGGGAAATAAGCCTTAGAAGCTATTCTTTCATTTGCCATTTGCTTTGTCCTTTAAATGATAGGTAATATATCAAAACATAGCATAAGAGGTCATTTTGACCAAAATTTTAAATTTTTTATGACACGTACTGACGAAAACCAAGTATTAAGAGCGTCTCATGGATAGAAATTTATATTACTAGCACAAAAACCCTCAAATTCCACCCCCAAAATGTGAGGTTCGCCCTTAGATGTTATACCTTTAGCTTGTTCGAGTTAAGGAGTGAGCAATCATGTGTGTGTCTTATTTCAGTCGTTACGGATGGTATACGTGGTTTTGAACACCCGCGCCACTACTCTGGCAACTCGCGAATCAGATTAGGATTCACTCGGATATTGTGAGATCTACGATCTAACAAAGATTACTAAACAACGTGAAAGTCGCTACAACCGGAGAGATACTCGTCACGAGCGATACTAAGCAAATTCTAACAGACAGTTCAACTATATCTTGCACACACGCCTACTCATTGCCCACGCACACGCACCAGTGAATATTACTCTAAAGGATTTGCTTGATAAGACTGGTCTCTACTATATCGCGGACACTTAGACCATTGAATGACATTCCTACCGACCTCTTCGATAGACGGACGCATCACGACAAGGCGCGTTCACACGCCGAGCTACACACAGACAAATACTAATCCCACACCCGTTGGAAAGGGAAAGCACACACACAACGCGCGAAGGTCATCCCTTCTAGAGCATGCGCGCCCGTGTGAATAGACAGCGTGCGATCCTACTAACACACACCCACACCCTTCCCGTCAGCCTACATCTTATTGTCACATCGCGACACTCCAAAGTAAATCACAATCTATCTGTGAGAGAGCGAGATGTTGATCTCACTAAACACAATATTTCATATATCACTTGAGATGAAACCGCGCGCACCTCGCTTCCGCGCACACCCACGTCCAAGACTACCCACGCTTACACTGTACACGCTCGATCGACCCAAAATAGCGCCTATTCTGTATTATCTACCAGTGAGACGTAGACCTCTCTAGTCGATTCCATTGACTCAGTACTTGAGCGAACTAGGATTTAACACCGAGGTGTAATTACTCTCGCAGTGAGATTATCATGCATAACGGAGCTTGCAGAACGACGGTGGATGAATGCCTGGCTACTCAGTATACGCTACACAATGCGGCCTGAGTAGACTAATGGAACCAACATTGCTGAGCGGACCGTATAGATAGAAGAGAGGAACCTCTACATTATTACGCACAGTAAAGCGTACCGCGACTAGAACTATACGGACGAGAGTTCACTCGCACACAGTATGTAGCATTAGACATGTACACATGACAGAGTTATCGGGTTGAAGACACGACTCGTGGTGTGGTACATTGACAACCTCCACAATAGGGTCAATTATCTAAGGACTCGAGTGAACATAAGCCTGAGAACCGTACTTTGTGTTCGTCAGTTAGACATGGGTGGCGTTTACGATGGTGCTATACACACACAACGGTGTCATCCTCTACACAACAATCGTTCATTGGATGGACTAGACTCGACTATGACGCTAGCGATATACTTGCATCTAAAACTACACTTCATCTCATTATACTCATTTGAGAGTACACTACTAAGAGGACATCTTCTTGGTGATACTGATGAATATTTGTGATAGATAGAGGAGATAGCAGAGGCGTGAGATTAAGGGCTGTAGTCAATGAGGAGACACAGGTGTGATGAATAGTAAGCACATTCAGCTCTCAATCAATACAAGCAGACATGTAGGGATTGTAGGGCACACGAGATTGGGATTGGTCTCTAGTACGATATAGAAGTTATAGGGTGACATTAAACACAACATCTCTGAGTGGCGTAAAGACACACAATTGAATCAACAACAAATTGAGGTCAGGGACACAGGAGAGCAATGACGTACTGGTCGGAACAGGGTTTCGCTATGATCTTGACGGCTAGGACATAGAGTTATTACAGTCTCGGACTCTTACAAGACAGATTCATCTGAACTAACTTGAGGCATCAGAGATCTGTCTAGGACATGAGGCGTGAGTTCTGGTTTGGTTGTTTGGAGGGGGAGAAGTGGCATGAGGGGTGGGGAGGTGTGTGAGGGGTAATGAAGTGTTGTTGGGGTTTGGAGTGGTATGGTTGGTTGGGGGGTGGGTAAAGGGAAAAAAGTGGGGTGTTTGGGTGGTGTATGAACGAGTGATAGAGTGTATCTATTACACGTGTGGTGAGTATTTATGGGTGAGGTAGTGATGTGAATTGTCGAGGTCACGTTTGGGTGTGTTGTTTTTTACTGAAATGAGTAGTTAAAAATTGAACCGCAATATTGTTGTGTCTAGGTAGAAAAGCCCATTTGCGTGAGGATAAGCAAATCCTGAAGTGTAGGGGCAGTGATAAGGTTCATTTTAGACAACTCTTTCGGGGTCGTTGAACCCCTTAAATCATGCAGTAATGCCCAAAATAGGTACTTAAATCAGGTCCTTTTTAGGTATTTAGCATTTGGAAGGCTTTTGGAGGAAATACGCGTTGACTTGGGCCCTCATTTGGAGAAGGACATACGGACAAGACTCACGAGACATACAACCAACATCTCTCAAGAAGTTCTACTCAGAAGCTGGAGACGAAAGTCACAGAGTAACGTGAAGCAGTCACAACCCCAGCTCAAGACGACAGTCACAAGGGTCTCCATACGGCACAGATTGTAGACCCAGTCCAAGATCTAGAATATTCTTATCAAGATGGCGTCACGATTAACACAGCCGTCGTCGTAACAGTTCTTTCCTAAAATGCAAATCCGTTTTTATGGTTTTAAGTGTGTAACTTTAAGTAAAAAGAATGGGAACAACCCTAGTTCGTTTAGACGCTTATTAGGGATAATTTAGGGCCCTCCAAAACCCTATATGACTCATCTATCAATATCATGTATTTAATCAAGTAAAAGACTATCTTAATCATTCAATATGTTTTTATAGTATTTGTTTGATTCAATTAGTTGTTTCTTGATTTACTTATAACATGCTTGGCTAAACCTTTCTATTGTGATTTATTTATGATTGTCAATAAAACCTAAGATGTAATCTTATTGGTGTTGGCTTTTCATTGTGATGAATAGCAATGTTAGGTTTTAAAAAACCAGCTTTTGTTTGTATCGCTGTTGATATGTCTAGGAAAACATGATTGATAGAAAGCGGATAACATACAGGGTAACTAGTTTTCATACTACCTTGCCCGTTATATAGTTGATCCGACATCTGAATATATTTCAAATGCATTTAATAAACTCCTGTAGGGGGCCAGTTTGTAATAGTCTTTCATACTACCTACTTGTGTGTAGCCTAACGGAATTAAATAGACGACAGTTCATGTAATTCTTTCATGATTAGGAAAGAATTTCTACATTAATCATCACAATGTGACAAAGCAACAACACTAGGAAAGAAGCAAGTCTAGGGAGTAATACATGGATTAAATAACACAATCTTTTATTATATTGATATCAACCAGTAGTTAGATAATTATTTAGTTTGAATAGCTACCAACAAAACACCTCTCAAATATAGATTTTACTTTGCTTTCATAAAACATAAAATACAAAAAGAATCTTTCTCTCACCCTTAGAATTCTGTCTTAGACCGTGTTCAAGCCTTCCCAACCTATTCTTAAGAACGGATAACAACCCCCGGTCTTGCCTAGTGACAACACTACAACGTAGGTTACAGCCTGCCTTAGGAGTTATAAAACTTCTTGTAAAGTTCCCTTACTTACGACTGTGCAAAAACAACATGACATAAACTGGGTCATTGTAGATCGATTGACTAATCTCCTGCTCATTTTCTATGTAATCGTGAGGAATTATAAATGGAATAATTGGCTAGATTGTATTTGAAGTGAAGAATAGTAGATAGACATGGTGATGCCGCGCTGAGTCATATACGTATCGTGATATCCGTTTACATCAAGGTTTTGGCAGTCACTGCAAGAGGCTTTAAGACCTCGTCTAACATATAAGTAATGGCTATCACCTTTAGTACCAATGGTTAGAGTGAGAGAGTACCTATTCAAGAATTTGAAGACATGCTTTCGAGTGTGCTTCTGGACTTCCAGAGGAAGTTTGATCGTATCCATACTTCCTTGGTTGAGTTTTTTATCAGTATGAACAATAGTTATCATTCTAGTATGAGATTTCTCCGTTTATATGAGGCAATGTAGGGTAAAAGTGTCTTCGCCAATTATGTGGGTGTGAGGTTGGAGAAAGTCAGTTGATAGGACCTGAAGTTTAATACAAGAGACTATACTGAGAAATCTCGCAGATTAAAGATGGACTAAGGCGGCGCGTGATCGTCAGAACAAGTTTATTCTGGTTAACAAAGAAGGAAGCCTCTAGAGTTTAGTGTAGGGTGACTATGTTTGGTCAAAGTGTCGCTATCGAAAAGGTGTGGTACTCTTTTGGGAAGAAAGGGAAACTAGCACCTATATTTGTTGGACCTTTTGAGATTATTGAGAAAGTAGCCCTGTAGCCTATCGGTTAGACTTACCTAAGGAATTGAATGGTGTTCATGACACATTCCACGTGTCGAACCTTAAGAAGTGTTTGGCTGATCTAACCACACCTGCAAGTCCTTTGAAATGGATTCAAGTATTGATGATAAGTTAAATTTTGTGGAAGAGCCTGGTAGAAATTTTAAACGAGAGTTTTAGGAAGTCTGAAGCGTAGTACGGATTGGCCATCCGTCAATGTTCGATGGACATCGAAAACGTGGTCCTGAATTCACGTGGGAACGTGAGGATCAGATGAAATTGAAGTACCCGCATTTGTTTAGTGACGTTAGTAGCTGAATTTCGGGGTCGAAATTCTTTTAAGGGGGGTAGAATGTAACCTTTACCCTTGTTGTGTTCTGAATATTTTATTTATAGTCCTTTGACTATTTGACGTTTGTCAATTTATTCAGATTTTTATACCGTGTTGACGTGGGTGATTTGCATGAGAAATTGTGGTGGATTTTTATGGTTTAGTTGGTGATTAATTATCCTTTTAGAGGTTATATTAATTATTTGTATTTCCGGGTGGTTTGACCCGTGAATTTTGAGAAATGCCAAAAAACGAGTCTTTTGCCACGCCAATATACTGAACGTCGCGACTCATCCGCATATTTTCAAAGTCACATGACACTCTCTTGCTACTTTATCTCAGCGTATCTCACACGCGCCTCGAAATCACTTCCCGATACACTCACACTAAGACGCACACTACGAACATGTAGTTTTAGAGGTTAATAACAATGCGTACATCTCACATTTGAGAGACACTCTCCTTCTATATTCACACTCTGGATGACATACTTCAAGTTTTCAACAACGACTTCTTATTACAAGTCAGATACGAGCATACTCTCGCCACTACTAAAAGCACTAAGCAACATCCAGCAGCAAACAAACCTCCACACCTTACGCATCCGCTATTACCTAACCGTGTAAAGCCTAACGGCGCACACGAACGCGCGAGCGCACCACTACACACAGATTCTCTAGCTCAAATCCGAGCATCCCTCAGATCTGACGCGAAGCTCCACTCTCAACAGAACAAGCCAATTCCAAGTCCATCCTCAACTGCACCTAAGGCGTATGTCTCACATAATCCTTCTTCTTTAAACAAACAACAACACACAAATAACCACTTCGCGCACGACAGAAGAGCTATTTACTAGCGATGCGTTTGGCACTTAGATAGATAGCTGCTCCATACGCATAGCATGACACCATCCGAGACTTCAAAGCAGCCACAGACAACACTCTTTTCCCAACTAGTCTAGCTCGCCACACGACACGAGAAGCCTCACAATACTGAAGCAGAGGCTCTTCACTATACTAGTACCTCTGGCTGAAACAGTATCACTCTCTCAATACAGACCAGAGTCCACAGTTCTAGGAGGGAGATATGCAGCCACGGTTTGTGGGTCCGAGATCATCTAACGATATATATAGTGAAGATTTGTCCGTAACAGTCTACGGTCAAATTTATCATTCGTTTGTCCTTCTGGTTTGAGTATTGATGCATAGATGTTTGTTACTACATAGTTGAGATCGAGTTCGAAAACAAAATGATTTTTGGGAAACGAAACGAAATAAAAAAATGGAGGTGTTTTGAGTTTCGTAATAAAGTTTAAAAGAAGAAACGCAAAGCGGGTTTTGGTAGTTATTTGCGATTGTGGTCATGATGGTTAAAAAATATATATTGCAAAATAAGCTATTTGTATATATGTCATGTAAGCTTATTTTTGGGCTTATTTTGTGGCTTATTGAGAGTGAAAGTGTGCTAAAACACACATTGTTTTCTACCAGCCGAAACACTACTAATCGGACAAAAATGCTAAAATATGGGATAATTATAATCTGCAAAATAGTTTGTTATGTATGTTTATGTCGTCGCATGTAAAAATGATTTGAAAACGAGCAAACGCGGTAGTACCAGGTTCGTCGCGATCAAGAGTGCCTATTATTCAAAATCAAGACAAAGTCGTGAAAAGTCTCGAGCATGCCATTGGAAAGAACACGGAAAAACGAGTCCAACGATACCCTCGGATTTTATTGGGCCAGTCCGTAGCCCACTTAATGGGTCGGACCAGCCCAAATGAGCCAAAAGCTCATTTTAAGCCCAAGATTAAAAGTGTTAAAGCTGATATATAAATGGAGTGATGACATCAGCCATCGTTAGCATCACATGCTAAGTAAATAAATACTACCAGGTCACGTGAGTGTCCATTATTAATTGAGGGGAAAAAAAAAGAAAATATATATCTCAAAGAAATGAAAAAAGATTGATCTATGGCTCAGCCAAGAAATTAATTCCTTCATGGTCACGTGACCCTCCACTTATTTTGGGTGACCGAATAAAAAAAACAACACGTGGCAAGGTAGTTAACTATTTTCATTTCAGATATTGATTGAGTAAAAGGAGTGCGTTGTATGAACGCATGAAAAAGACCACGTGTAGGTCAACTATTGGAGGATCGGGCTGAGCTGTACGAGGTCACAGCCAATCATTGGTAATCAATGACGCATCAATAGCCAAATGACTCTTTTGCCCCTCGATCTATGACTCTTATTGGATGGCTATCTGAACGGACGAAAATACCCTCACACCTACATTTGGATATATAATGGAAGCAGCATACTCGAGTGGGGAGTTAGTTTTTTTTGTAGTTTTTTTTCAATTAGAGGAGAATTAGATTTAGTATTGCAAAATTGAGTGTAGTTTAATTTTTCTTAGAGTAGCTTATTAGTTGTAAAAGTTTTTTTTAAGAAAGCTTATTGTAATATGATTTCAACTTATTATTCTAATGAAGATGATTTTGGTTAAAGGTTGGTGTTGTCTTTGTCATTCCCGAGATTAATTTTTTGTCCTTCTTTTGCTTATCACTTTTAAGTGCTTATTCGAGTAGCTTATTGCAGCTACTCGATCCTTCAGCTTATTCCTACTAATAGAATAAGCACTCTTGTGGCTTATTCTACTTAGATTTAAGCTCAAAAATTCAAGATAAGTTTCGACTTATAGATTTGCTTTACTATTTCCTTGTTTTGCCTATTGCTTATTAAAGCTCCATTCGAACACAAGAAGACTCCGAGTGCTTATTTCGGTTAAGTAGTTTAGCTTATTTGATTTATAAGGTGACGTGAAAGGGATCTATAATAGCTATTTGGTTTTGATTTGGAATATTGTTGATTGAGAAAAGCTTATTAGTTAGTTTTGATTATCTTAGCTTATTGTTTCGGATTATCCAAATTGTTTAGTTTGAGCTTATTAAAGCTTCACTTTAGATTTGTAGTTAAAACTAGCACTAAAATTTCATGTGTTTTCGTATGATTTATAAAAGTTCACTGCAACTCTTTTGCATTTTATTTCGTGGATTGTTGTATGAAATTCATTTTGGGATTCATTGGACACCAATTGATTCATTTTGGGCTTCGATTAATATAGGTCTGCGTTTGGTTTGAGTAAATGAATTGTTGGGCCTAGTGGTTATTCAATTAATTGAAATAGCAAGTGATATTGTGAACTGTTGTTATTTAACAATTTGTATTATTTTGTGATTTACTTTTTGGTACCAGTCAACTCACGAGGCGCGGAGCTTAAGGGTTTATTTAGCTAGACCGAATTTGATTATTTGCTTTAGCTAAATAAATCGGGTGGTATTCGTTTAATTGCGGGTCTTCAATTCGGTTCTATTTTCTATCATTTTTCAATTAATTAGTGAAGCTTTAGAATTAAATTTTAGCTTTGTTAGTTAAATCATTATGAGTAACAAGTAGTTTAATTAGTGCCTTTTAAGTGATATAGTGATTCGGGAATTAAGTGTGGATTTGAAAAAGGGTTTGATTAATAAATAATCTTCGATTATTTAGATTTATAGTTTGAATGTTTCTAAGGGAAAAAGCTGGAGAAATAGTCAAACTATACATCTAGTAATTAATATCTTTTTGAGAGATTTTTGTCAAAATAAACCAACGTTATGAGATAATTATCTTTTCTAAGGAAATTAATTCGTTAATAAACCTTAATTCACACTTGATGAACTTTTCACGTCACTTAGCAAGCACATTTGTCATTTATATCTTCTAGATCAATTTTAGTATAATCTTGTAGTTTTAAATCTTAGAATTAAATATTAGTTTAATTTTTAGCATAAAAATAGTTTAAAACCAAAACCAAAAACTTGAATGACAATCAAGCTCGATTTACAACTTACAGACTTAAACGTAGGATTTCCATTCACCTCTCGCCGAGGAAAAACGATACCCTGGATTGATTACATATATTCTTTCCTAAGAATAATTGTATGATACTTAGTCAATAAGTATACATTAATTTTATATAAAATATATATACCATACATATATATAAAAAAATAAAATATATAAATATTATATATATATAGTAGTATATATATATAATATATATAATATAAATATAAATTTTTCTTATCTAACGGGATACTCTCTATACTATTACTATTTGATATTTTATATATTTTATTATATATATTTATATCGAATTAGTTTTTGGCGCCGCTGCCGGGGAGAGGTGTAGCGATTTTTACGGGATTGTTTGTGTTCGAGCCTTGAAGACTCCTTTCTTCAGAAAGTTTATTTTTGTACTAATTAAAAATATAAAAATCCAAAAATATTTTCTTTTTCATTTTATTTTTCTTTTATATAAATATTAACAAAATTCAAAAATATTTTTATTTTCATTATTTTATATTTTTATTTTCAAAAATACTCTCCTTTATCCTCTTACTTCATTTAATTCTTATTTTCTTTATCCTCTATTTCGTTTAATTCTTCCACATGTCTTCGTATAACCATTTTGGTTACTCATGGTGTGGAGGTCCATTTAATGGTGGAAACTGTCCGAGCTGTAGCAGTGTAGGATCCGGAAATGAGTTTGTCTATGACC
>BQNB010171707.1:2433-13536 GCA_026074375.1 Tanacetum coccineum
TAAGTCCGAGTCTCCTAAACATTAAATACATAAGGGATCCAATCATGCCACGGTAATGTGTAGCATCAACTGGTGTCCCCTATAGATCTACATCCAGATTATTCTTTTCTACCATAGGTGTGTCTACAGAATCACTAGTGAGCATACCATATTTTTTAATAATTTCAGAAGCATATTTTGATTGGTTTATGAAGATGCCTCGGGGACTTTGAGAAATTTATAATCCTAAAAAGAATGACATCTGCCCAATCATTGACATCTTGAACTTAGTGGTCATAAGATTAGCAAACTCATCACACATAGCAGTATTAGATGATGTAAATATTTTATCGTCGACATAAATTTGTACAGTAATAAGTCATTTCCTGCTTTCCTTGTGAAGAGTGTTGGAACGACTGCACCTTTAGAAATGTTGTGAGATGAGGAAACTTGACAGCATGTCGTACCATGCACGTGGTGCTTGTTTGAGACCATAAAGGGATTTTTTGAGCTTGTACACATGCGATGGGTTATCCTGATCAACAAATCCTTTTGGTTGAGAAACATAGACCTCTTCCTTGAGCTCGCCATTTAAGAAAGCCGTTTTGATGTCCATCTGGTAGATCGTCATATTCTTGTTTACGACATTTGCTATGAAGATAAGGATGGCCTCTATTCTTGCAACCGGTGCAAATGATTCCTCAAGTTGATTCCCTCCTCTTATCTGAATCCTTAAGCAACCAATCTAGCCTTGTTCTTGAGTACCCTGCCAAATTCGTCTTTTTTGACCTTGAAGATCTACTTTAATTTGATCAACGTTACTTTATCTGGACAAGGCACCAATTCCCAAACTTGTTGTCTTTCAAATTCATGAATTTCTTTTACCGCATCTACCTCATCCTTGAGGGATTCGAGCATAGCTTCTTTGAATTTCTTTGGTTCTACAGAAGTTAGGAAGGCATCAAAGTAACACCACATGGCATCAGTTTTGAGTTGCTTTCTCATGGAGACTGGTCGAGATGGGTTATCAATCATGTTTTCCAACGGATGATCTTTAGTCTATCTACCAATCAGTTCTAGTGGAGAGTACGAGGACTGTGTATTTGGCGATGATTCTTGAGAAGTAGAAACATCATGAAGAGGTTCATGACATAGATCATCAAAATGTGCATTTGGTATCGGTTCTTCAATACCTTGTGAGATGATTGAGGATTGTTATGGTTGGTTAGTTGATGAAGTACATGAAGGCGCATCTTTATCAATGGTTGTTGATGAAGGTGTAGCGGCTATTTTAACAGCTCTTGGTGCAACATCTACTGAAACTGGAGAAACAGCACTTGATGGAGGGTTGAAGTATTCATCGAACATAGGTTGAAACAAACGATCCTAATCATTTCTTGTTGGTGGAATATAAGGTTGTCGATGAACAGGACGAGTCCTGAACTGGATGTTGCAGGAGTTATTGATTGAAGCCCGGGTCCTGAACTGAATTGTTCAGAAGCCATTGCTGTCAGGTTATCGAATGTCACATGAATAGTTTCCATAATTTTCTGGGTTCTCATTTTATAGATTCTGAAGGCTTTCTTTACGGGTGCATAACCAAAAAAAAATACCAATATCGGCCTTTGCATTTAGTTTACCCAAATCCTCACTATCATTGGTCAGATAATAGAGTGAACCAAAGACATAAAGAAATGATAAATCCAGCTTCTTGTCGTGCATCAGCTCATAAGAAGTTTTGTTGTATCGAAGACGGATCAGGGACCGATTTTGGGTATAACAAGTTGTATGGATTGCTTCGGCCCACAAAAATAATAGAGCTTTTGAAAATATCAACATTGTACGAGAAGATTCTACAATAGTTCGATTTCATAAAATTCTTGAAGAGTCTGATTGACAAATTCAGTTCCATTATCTGTTCTCACATTAAGGACTGTGGCATTCAAACAAACTTGAATATTTTTTATGCATTTAATAATAGTGTTAGGAGCTTCATCTTTTGACCTCAAAAATTTAACCCAAGTAAATCGTGAGTAATCATCAAAAATCACCAAGATATACTTTTTCCCATTAATGCTCTCCATATGCATCAGGCCACAAAGATCCATATGCAGAAGATATAGTTTATATTGGTTAGTGTCTTTAGCCTTGGGTTGATGAGAGGATTTCTTGCTTTTGCCTAATGCACATGCTGAACAAATATGATCTTTCTTAAATTTAAGCTTTGGAATGCCTCTTGCAAGACTGTCTTTGGCTAGCTTATTAAGAGTACCAAAGTTGAGATGAGATAACCGACGGTGCCATAACCAGCTCTTGGTCTTTGAAGCTTTTGATAGTAGACATATCGGAGAAGTCTTTAGCATGTCATCAAGAGAAATTGTGTACAAGTTTATGTCTTTGGATCCTAAAAGTAAATCAACACCTTCTAAATTCCGAATAAAGCAAGTGTTTTTTTCGAAGAGCAACTTCAAGATCCGCATCGCAAAATTGTCCAACAGAAAACAAGTTATGTCCAAGCCCCTCAACATAGTATACCCTTGATACAATTACATTTCCCAGCTGATAGTCACCATACCCCCATGAGCTGAGTGCAATTTGGTCGTTTCTGAATCGAACAGTTCCTAGAAATTTACTAACGAATTTCATGAGCTGAGAGCGATTCCCTGTCATATGTTTAGAGCATCTGGAGTCCATATACTAGAGAACACCTGTCATTGACAAGAGAAGAAGAAGATGGAACATCTGTAGCATTGGATCCCCACAACAAGTTGGGTTCCCAAATTGTTAGCAATCTCGATTCTACAATTTTAGGTTTTTATCGAACTAATGTTTTTATTAGTCTTGGGTCTCTACCTATTGAATATAATCATCTGGTTTTGGTGTTTCAACTGGATTTAGAAGTTAGTTTCCTTAGATGCTCTACTTTCGTAGGAGTGATCTCTTGTTAACAGAGACGAGTTACCAACTAAAGTGAAATGTCTTCTTGTCGGTTTCCACTTATATCCTATTTCAATGAACATATGACCCGTAGGTTTCCATTGTTGGCTTTTCTTAGCAGACTTAGATTTAGACCGCACATTCACATCATTCACAAAATCAAGGAAACACGCATCATGATTTGCATCAAACATACATTGTTTACATTTAACATAAATTAATTCAGAATTCGCATTTAACATAGTATGCTTAACATTTGCATCACAAATAGGGTCTTTAATACGATTTTTTTATTAGACTTAGATTTAACTCTCCTACGTTGGACTTCTACTTGATTATTCATGTTGCTACTTGGTGTTTGCAAGATCCTATCATTCTTTTTATTTCTTGTGGGCTGTGATCTGCTAGCACTAGTAGAACTCTTCAATCCTGTAGAAGGCAACACAGGTGTGTTAGAATCTGGTGCTTTGGATGACTCTACCTGTTTATGAATGTTGCTCGAGGATGTAAGAGGTTTTAAAAACCTAACTTTCTTGACTTTGTTCATGGGTGTGACGGCTACCAATTTCTCACTAGGTTTATACGCGTTAGGGCATGTGTCTCGAGCATAAACAAGTAACTCCTGAATTCTTTTGGCATGCTTACAAGAAAAGTCTAACGCATTATTCAAAGGTTATTTTGCTTTAGCTTGTTTGACTATTCCTCAAAGAATATCTGCTTGATCCTGAGTGTACTTAAGATAGTCTATATGAGCGTCCCTATTTTTCAATAACCTAGGAGCTAAAGGATCTAAATCTAGCTTGAACATCCCTGGAGCAATAGTTGTGGCATTAGTTATTGTGGCGGCATTATCAAGCACATTTTTACCTTTTAAGTTCTTTAATTCATTTTGTAATGTTGTTGTCACAAAAAAAATCTTGAATTTGTCCTTTTAAATCCGCATTTCCATAGACTTAGAGTTTAATTGAGCAATCAAAGAGTCACCGTGTTCTTTAGAAAGAGCACGTGTCTTTTTAATCGAATCAAATTGATCTTTGTAAATATTTTTCAAATGCTCAATTTCTTTATGCAAATGCTTATTTTCATAAAGTAATTTGGCCACACTATGCTCCAATTCAATGAATATGGTCTCAATTTCATCCATATCATGTTTGACTTTCTCTTCCTTGTCATTTTCTCTCATAGATTTGATATGTTCCTTTAACTTACAAGTTGTAGTGTCTTTAGCTTGTAGCTGACCTTTCAAATCATTATTTTCAAAATATTTTGGAATTTTAAGATCATTTTGATTATCACTGAATGAATCCTTTTGAAAAATTTCTTGATTGAGTTGCATTGTTAACTCAAGAGAAATGCAATGTTTTTTAAGTTGTGAGTAACTTTTTAAAAGATCATAATACGCATTTTGTTTGTTCAAAAGCTCAGCATCAAGATCCAAACACTTAACACAAAATTCACTACTATGCATTTCCACATTCACATCATCAAAAACAGCAGTAGAAATCATCACACATATCATAACATCTTGAGACATAATTGTTTGTAAGAGTCGATTGTTTTCAAGAAAAAGTTATTTCTTATGAATTTCAAAACATTGTTTGTCTACAAAATACTGTTGAACGGCAGCTTCCATCTGGTTAAAAACTGTTTGTACTTCTATTACCTCATTTAAAAGATCTTTATCAAAAACATTGAATATGTCTTTTAAGGTCTTTAAAAATGGAATTATTTCATTTAGAAAAACAGTTTTAGTGTGTTCAAATCCCTACTCCCCTTCTGTAATGCATCAGGTGTAATCCGCTTTATCACCACAACATCAAATTGGCCAAGATGGTATTTAAGCTTTTTAAGGCTTGTATTAACCAGGCTTACCTTAGGAAGTTCCTTAGGAGCCTCAATTTGGACAGGTGACGAAGCAGATTGGTCAGTATTAGGGTGAAAAGTTTATAACCAGAAAGCGTGTTCATCAGACAATTCTTGTTGTGGAATAAAACGTTTACCAAAATCTTTAGAAAATCGATTTAACTCAACATAATTAATTGGAGTAGTATTAACTTTCTTTTCTTTTGACATTGGGTCGTTTTGTTTTGCAAGCATTTTGGATCGACTGACTTCTTCCAAAATTAATGTCTCTTCATCATCAATCACAGGACTAGCAGCATGTTGACTAGATATAACACTACCATCATACAAGTTTGGCTTAATCCGTTGAGCTTTTTTGAAATAATATAGATTTTGATAACCAAGAAATTGTTTGTGAGTGTTATCATAAAAAAACTTGTGGCTTTGTTAACATGTGCACTGTTTGAGCAGATTAACCCACTTTGTAAACGATATTGTCCCGTTCCTTTATCCTCTTTTCTAAATCAATTTCATTATCTATATATTTACTTTTCTTTTCTTTGGATTCATTTTTGAAAACAGTAAATGTTTGCAATAAAGATTCCTTTTCTTTAATTTGATTAGAAATATTTTGTTTAAGTGAGTCAATTTGCTGCTTAAGTGCAAGCTTTTCCTTAATCATATCATCCATTTAAGAATCAATCATTTTTTCACGTGTGCTTAAATTAATATTAAGACATTGTTCAAAAGTTTTGACTAGTTCTTTATATCTCTCAAGCTCAGCGGTTAAGGATTCATTATTCTTTTCCTGATTAGACATTTCCCAATTATTTACATGGTTAATCATTTGTTCTGACATTTGTTTAATCACAGATAAAATCATCAAATCTTGTTGTGCATACAAATTAGTATCTTGAACAGCTGCCTATTCCATTGCTTGCAAATATTGAGAGTAGAGTATGATATTGGTATCACTCGTTATCTCATTATTTGTAAAATCAACAACTGGTGTTTGTTCAAAACCCTGCATTGCATGCACACTTTGATTATCCATATCAGTATGATAGGGTTCAAAATGAGGTACCTCTGAGATAACATTTGAACCATAATTGGAAATATTAGCCATCAGAACCGCCTTTGCAATAGAGATATCATCACAGTCAAAATCATAAGCATCAAGATCCTCAGTTTGGAAAGTAGCGGTGTTTGGAATGGTTGTCTGAGCAGTTTAACCGTCTGGAATGCCGGGATCTGTAAGAAATGCTAGTTGCTCTTCATCCAAAATTTGACTGGATTCCTATGCTTCAGCCAACACTGCCTTTTCCTTAAACCATGCAGCATTCCTAGGCCTCTTAAGCTGAGTGCATTGCCTAGCCATGTGTCCTTCACCTTGACAATTATAACATTTAACCACCCTTGCCCACCCTCCTGTATTATTTCCCCCAGAACTAGTAGCATTACCTTTATAGCCAGTACGAGCATAACTTTGTCCTTGCTTCCCTTGAACTTGTTGCCCAGTAACCCTGCTGTCTTGAATGGTGGCCTAGTTTCTTAGATTAGAGGAAGTTCTATGTTGATTGTTGGTTGAAGGGAACCTTGAAAAAGCAACAGCTGTCATGAAAGCTACTGCCTTATTGAGACAAGCAATTGGATCATCTCCTTGATTAAACACAAGAACAGCAAGACCTGAGTCCATTTGAGGGAACTCAGTTATTGGTTTTGTTAAAGATAGAGGTGAGTTATAAGAAATTGGTAGAACAGATAAGACTTGATGATCCATATGAGACTGGTATTATTATGATGATGGAATGGATGAATGACTAATTTGTGGTTGTGATAGATGAGGTGGTGGATACATTGGTAAGTATGATTGAGGAGAGTAAACTTGTGGATTCATGGTATTTGTTTGTTAAGGAAACTGTGTAGTGTTGTATTAAGAGTGATAGTTCTTAAGTTGAGACAGTGATTGATTGTAGTTAGAAACAAATGCAAGAGGATCTTGGTATCATTCACGCATCAAGCGAGTTTCATTTGCATGTGCCTTATGTTGTTTGAGATATGAGTACAATTAGTATGCAAATTTCTAGCCAACTTTACATCCGTTACAAACTTGCTCCATTCTAGTGGTAGAATGTTCATAAACTTTGTATTCACTTGAACTGGTCTCATTGACATATTGATAACATTCATGATATTGATTAGTTGAGCAAATATCTAGTAGTACTAATACAGTGTCTCACCGTTTACAAATGAAAACTTATCAAAATCGTCATACAATTTACATTCCTTTTCTTGTAATAACAATTTCGTGCCTTGCATAAGAAGCTTAACTTTGTCCCATATCTCTTTGGCAACTTTATGATGATTTACAATGGCATACACATTCGGTGGAAGACCTTGAAGAACGATGTTTGTAGCTTTAAACAGTTAGCTTGGAGTTTCTCTACAACCAAAAGTTCTTCATTCATCTTTGTCCTAGTAGTGCCATCCTCTTCAACAATAGTAGGCCAAATAAGTGGACCATTTTGAACTGAGTTAAGAATCATTCTCTCGTTCTCCTGATTCTCTATGTATAGTTCCATACGACTCTTTTATGAGTCATATAAATATTTTTCCAACATGGGAGGACGGTTGTCCGCACCAGCAATAATCATAAATTCTGCTAATGTTGTCATTTTGAATTCATTGATTAAATGATAAAAGATAACTTTTGATCATTCACTGATTAGAGGTTATTATGTTGAAGTGAAGTAATGGTATTACACGAGATTTTACAATTCTTGACAAAACCAAGAAAAGAAGATAATATTTCATGAGATTTTACAAATCAAAGAAAAACCGTATAAATCTCCTAATTAAAGTGGTATAATTCACCCAAGCAAATTGTATAATTTACCCAAGTAAAGTGTATAATTCTCCCAAGCAAAGTGTATAATTCTCCTAAGTAAAGTGTATAAATCGCCCAAGTACGAGATATGTATAATTAGCCTAAAAACTGTATAATTCGCCTGAAGAAAAATGTATAATTCGCCTATGTAATTCGCCAGACCAATTCGCCTAACTAATTCACCTAACTAATTCGCCTGCGTAATTCACCTGACTAATTTGCCTGACTAATTTGCCTGTGTAATTCGCCTAACTAATTCGCCCAATAGAACACGTATAATTCGCCTAGAGCAATATGAAACTCAACTTTTTCAAAACACTTAAAGACTCACTTTTTGATGTTTTTACTCTATTTTTCTTGTACTTCTTGCTTTTGTAAGACTAGTAGAACTTTAAAAGCATAAACTTTAACGTTTTTGACACGAAAAAATTGAAATCAAGATTCTTGGTACAAAGACTCTTTTTCGAACAAAAAACTTAAAAAAGTTAAGTTTTTGGTATGTTTTCAAAGTTTTACCCATACCTCGCTCTTGCGGGATTGGGTACGGTTGTTGTTGTACCTGTACTTCTAACTTATACTAGGATAAACTAAGAAGAAAGTTGATAGCTTTATGGTTTTTAAACCCACAAAAGATGAATATCCTTTGTAAGAGTTTAAACCACACAAGACATACAAACAAGAAAGCAAAAACGCACACAAAACCTAGCTAAATCACCCCATGGCTCTTGATACCAATTGTAGCATACTTGTATTATCTAATCTCACAATCAAATGACAAAGAACTAGAGAGAGAAAGTGGAAGGATGGGCACTTTTAGAGAGAGAGAGAAAGAGAGAATATTAGAGAGTATATGAAAAATAAGAAAGTGAACCAACCAACACCCTCTCCAAGCTATAGAGAGGGTACTTATACCAACTAAAGTGGCCGGCCATGGGCTCTTAACATGGGCTTTCCATGGGCCTTGGCCTTTATACCTTACTAAGGTTCCAAAAACTATATTAGACCAACGAGCTACGTATTTTAGGTGTGACCGAGTCTTTTCTCGATTCCTAACAAATCCCGACATCTTTGTAATAGCTTTTCAGAGTCTGATTCACAAACTCTGTTCGATTATATGTGCAAATATTCCTGACAATCAAATTAAGATGAACTTGTAATTGTTTGATAAATTTTATGATGACCTTGGGAGTTTCATCCTTAGATCTTAAAATTTTAACCCATTTAAACCTTAAATAATCATCTACAATGGCTAAGATGTACTTTTTCCCATTGATACTCTCGACACACATTGGCCCGCAAAGATCCATGTGCAACAGATATAGTTTTTCTTGAATGGTGTCATCAGCTTTGGGTTTAAAAGAATGCTTCTTACTTTTCTCGAGTGAACACACAGAACATGAATGATCTTTCTCGTACTTCAGCTTGGGTAGACTTAGAGCAAGACCTTGCTTCGCCAACTGATTAATAGTATGAAAGTTTAAATAGGACAACCGTTGGTGCCATAACCAGATTTTAGTCTTAGAGGCTTTGGACAAGAGACAAATTAGAGAGGACTTTAGCATATCATCTAGTGAGATGGTGTACAAATTTGTGTCCCTTGATCCTGAAAGTAAGTCTGCACCTTCTAAATTCCAAACAAAACAAGTGTGTTTGCAAAATGCTACTTCAAGATCAGAGTCACAGAATTAACCTACAAAGAATAAATTATGCTTGAGTCCCTCAATATAGTAAACCCTAGAAATTGTAACATTCCCTAGCTGATAATCCCCATATCTCATAATCTTTGCAATCTGATTATTACTAAACCTGATGGTTCCCATGAATTTGTCAACAAAGTTGATGAGCTAAGAGCGTTGTCTAGTCATGTGCTTAGAGCAGCCCGAGTCCAAGTACTAGAGGACGATTTAGACGACATGCATTGGATACAAAAAGAAGATGGATAATTTGAAAGAGTGAATCCCTAATTTCTGTTAGGTTTTGTGATGTTAGAAGGCCTAGGTCCTAAGATGCTAGGTTCATCACTGAAACTTACTGATTTTGCTACGTTGGTTCTCCGACAGGTGATCTTAATTTCTGGATTTGATGTAACTACGAGTGTTTGACTAGTTTCCTTAGAAGGCACTATGGGATTGAAAGTTATTCTAGTCATAGGGCAATTTGTTCCATTTATAGTGAAAATCCTTCCTGTAGGTAACCACCTATGTCCAACACTAGTAAATACTTTGCCATTAGGTTTCCATTCCATCTTTTTGCTCTTACCAGACTTAGATTTAGCATGCTCATTTACATCATTTATATAAGCAACAACACATTTATCATGATTAGCAGAAAATAAACAACCATTGCATGTAGAACACATAAACTTAGAATTCACATCTTTTATAGCATGTTTAGAATTTGCATTACACATAGATGCATGATTCTTTTTATTTAAACTAGACATAACTTTCGTAGGGTAAATTAAACTGTCTTATTCTTCTTGTTGCTACTTGCAGCTGGCGTGATCCTATTTGTCCTTGTATTGCTCTTAGATTGTGATCCGCTAGCGCTAGTAGAACTGATTACTGTGACAACCGTGGCTTGAGCAGGTTGGTCAAACCGTAGTGTTGACCTAAATATCTGTTCTATAAGTATGGGTTATGTGATATATGTGTTTATACGTGTTTATATGTGTTTGTGTGGGGTATGTGAGATTGCATAATCAATCCATTGAGCGTGACCGTCTCATTGGAATTGGATTTGTGTTGGATTTTGTGGAATTCATTTCGTTCACTTTTGGTGACAAGGAAATGATTTTGGTAATTGAAGCGGTTTCGCGTTAATTGTGTAAGTAATTATACGTATACGTATTTATGTGTTAGTAATATTAGGAAGAGATTAGGTTCTAGTAGTAAGGATATGAAAAAATGAAATTTCTACTTTTGGAATGTTAGGTTTAATAAAAATGAAAAGTTAATTATTTTTAAAAATCTAGTAAATTGCGTTTACGCAAAAAGGTATGCGCAAATAAGCTTAAGTTTTTATAGAAAATTAAGGTAATGTTAATAATTAAGTAATTAATAAAAAAATAATAAAATAATAAAAAATATAAATAAGGCCATTCGGCCGGATAAGGGAAAGAAAGAAAAAAAAGAGTTTTAAAAGGAAACAAATACTAATTAGACTTATCTATAATTAGTTTGGGGGCCTATAAATACAAAATAAAATCTCATAACCCTCCCCATTGTGAGATCGGTCGAACAAAGAGAAAAGAGGAGAAAAAAATTAAGGTTTTTGCTTTTGAGAAGAAATTAAGCTCTAAGGTAAGTTTTAATTAATCCTTGTTAGTTATTAATCTTTAATCATGTAATAATCAATATGATGGATAATTAGGCTTGATTAAATCTATAATTAATGGTATAATGATCATGTTATAATGATTAGGGTTGAATTAGAAGCTTATGGGTGTAATTGGTTAA
>BQNB010171708.1:0-13536 GCA_026074375.1 Tanacetum coccineum
GATTTGTTAAGAATCAGATTGTAGAGTTAGAACCTAAAGATTCTGATGGAGATGAGAAGGATCCTTGAGTGTTGGTTCTAGGACCACATAACAAATGGTCATCACCATGCTTAACAGGCATAATAACTGGCTAGTTCATAAGCAAATGGCTTATGGTAAAGACTTCTTAAATCCATTTATGGTTAACAATTTACCAAAAATTGTAGGGTTCTTAACTCACCTTGCTTCATAGTAAAAAGTTGGCTAGTCCAGTATTAAACAGTTCCTGGTAAAGACATCTTAAATCTGTTGATAGCTGATAGTTTGCTAAAAACTATATGGTTATCAATGCACCATGTTATGGCAATGAAGCATTGACTAGTCCAAAAGCAAACGGATTTTGGTAAAGACAAATCAAATCCGTTTATAGTTGATAGTTTACTAAAAACTATAAGGTTATCAATTCAACTTGTTGTTTACAATGAAGAATTGGCTATCCTAGAGCAAACGACTACTGGTAAAGGAATATCAAATCCGTTAATGGCTAGTAGTTTACCAAAAACTATAAAGCCAACTTAGTTGGATGTTGATGTTGCTGATAAAGATGGATAGCCGAAGATGTTAAAATTATCAAAGATCAAGATCAAGATTTGTCAAAGTGTTTGGATACATCCTCCAAGAGTTCAAGAAGTTTAAACTGAAGAAACATAAAGTTAAACAAGTTCAACAATCATGTTTAGGGGAGGATTGTTGAGAATTATGCATTCCTGACTTAGTACCGCTAGTTGTAATTAGTACTGACAGTACAAAGTGTTAAGTACTGATCAATTAGTTAGTACCGTTAGTATATAATAGTTAGTACCGTTTATGAGATATGCATGAGATATCTTAGGAAAGGATATGCATAATCTTTGTACGCGTTTTGTAAATCCCATTAGGGTTTCCTTAGTCTATAAAAGGAACCCTAGGCATAGTTAGTAAAATATAGTTCTATACAGATCATACAGATTGAATAGTAATCATAGTTTGTAATATGTAACCTAGGCAGATTCAAGGTTTAATATAAAAGTTCTTTTGTGATATTTAATATTATTCTTCTTAGCATTATTGATTAGATTCCGCATAATCAATAGTGTTTACTCATTGTTTCATCATTGTTGCTTTAAAATTATCTAAAGGAGTAAACTCTTTGCAAGCTAAAGGTTAAGATCTATTCAGTAAAATGATCCAACAGTTGGTAATTCGTGCCCTTTAACTAGGTTCACCTCAACTAACGTAGTGTCTTCTAAGAAAACCACTTCCCACTCAGCTAAAATACAAAAAATAGAGATTAAAGTCTATAGCAGGAAAACCAAAAATGTTAAAAACATAGGTTTGAGTAAAATAGCTAAGATTGTAGAATCTAAGAATGCTAACTACTCGGAACCCAATTAAACTTGGGGATCCAATGCAACATATATTCCATCGTCTTCTTCTCTTGTCATGACAGGTTGTCCAGATTGTACGCTGGTATCTGGACTTCGGATGTTCGAAACACATGACAGGGAATCGCTCTCAGCTCATGAACTTTGTCAGTAAATTTAAGGGTACTGTTAGATTCGGTAATGACCAAATTGCAAGGATTATGGGGTATGGTGACTATCAGATGGGAAACGTTGTTATCTCAAGGGTATACTATGTTGAAGGACTTGGACATAACTTGTTTTCTGTTGGTCAAATTTGTGATGCGGATCTTGAAGTTGCTTTTGGAAAAACACTTGCTTTATTCGCAATTTAAAAGGTGTTGATCTACTTTTAGGGTCCCGAGACACAAATTTGTACGTAATTTCTCTTGATGACATGCTGAAATCATCTCCGATCTGTCTTCTATCCAAAGCGTCAAAGACTAAGAGCTGGTTATGGCACCGTCGATTATCTCATCTCAACTTCGGTACTTTGAACAAGCTAGCTAAAGACGGTCTTGCATGAGGAATTCCTAGACTTAAATTTTAGAAAGATCATTTGTGTTCAGCATGTGCATTAGGGAAAAGCAAAAAATCCTCTCATCAACCCAAAGCTGAAGACACTAACCAAGAGAAACTATATCTTTTGCATATGGATTTGTGTGGCCCGATGCGTGTGGCTAGTATTAACGGGAAAAGGTATATCTTAGTGATAGTCGACGATTACTCAAGATTTACCTGGGTCAGATTTTTGAAGACAAAAGATGAAGCTCCTGCGGCCATCATCAAATGTATTAAAAACATACAAGTTCGTTTGAATGCCACAGTCCAGAATGTTCGAACAGATAATGGAACCGAATTTGTCAATCAGACACTTCGTGAATGGTATGAAAATGTTGGCATCACGCATCAAACTTCTGTAGCTCGCACTCCTCAGCAGAACGGTGTTGTCGAAAGGCGAAATCGGACTCTTGTTGAAGCCGCTCGAACAATGCTGATATTTTCTAAAGCTCCATTATTTCTCTGGGCCGAAGCTATCAATACTGCTTGTTACACCCAAAACCGTTCTTTGATACGCCTCCGATACAACAAAACTCCATACGAGCTTTAATGCCAGACAGAAATCAGACTTACATTCTTCATGTATTTGGTCACTTTGGTTACCCTACCAATGACCATTGAAAGATCTAGGAAATTTTATGCAAACTCAACATTGGGATTTTCGTTGGTTACGCGCCTACAAAGAAAGCGTTTAGAATCTACAACAGAAGGACCCGGATAATTACTGAAACAATCCATGTAACGTTCGATAAGCTAACAACAATGGTTTCTGAACAATTCAGAGTTCAGGACCCAGCTTCAAGGAAGGACTCCTTCTACATCCATTACATGACTCCAGTTCAAATCCTGTTTCTCAACTACCTTGTGCCGACAAAAAAGAATGATTGGGATCGGAAGTATATATTTTTGATTTTTGTTTCACTAATGTTTATGAATACTCTAGACCCTCTGGACACCAATTGCTGTTTCTCCAATCAAGAAGCTGCTGGCTCCAAGAGATGAAGAATTAGCTGATTCTACCTGGTCACCTCAAGACCGAGGAGTGCTCCATCAACAGTATTCTTCATCACAAGAACATGAACATTCTCCCAATCATATACTCCAAGTTTATGAATAAATCACCAAAACAAACCAACATTTCATGATGACCCACTTAAACGAATCTCTAATAAAGGACTCGCCTCCTTAGGATCATCATCTAATGGAGTACAAATCCACATCCATTTTGAACAACCATGGTAGTAATGGACTAAGATCATCCATAGCAAACATGTTCGATGATCCTTTCTCGCTCTGTATCTACAATGAAGCACAACTTGAAACTGATGCCAATTAGTGTTTATTTTATGCGCTTTCCTACTTCAGTAGAACACAAAACTTCAAACAAGCAAATGGCCGAGCCGTCAAGGATCGATGCAATGCAAGAAAAAATTCCATAAATTTGAAGACTTAAAGTTTTAGGAATTGGTGCCGGACTAGATAACGTGTTCTTGAGCAAACTCAAATGGATTTTATAAAGGTCAAAACAGATGAATCTGGTGGGGTAACTAAAAAATAAGGCTCGACATAGTTACCAAGGATTCAACAAGAGATAGGGTATCGATTTCGAGGAATCATGCATCCGTTGCCTAGAATAGAGGCCATTCGTATCTTCGTAGCAAATGCCGCTTACAAGAATATGATAATCTACCAAATGGACGTCAAAATGGCTTTCTTGAATGGCGAGCTCAAAGAAGAGGTCTACGTTTCTCAACCAGAAGGATTTGTTGATCAGGACAACCCAAATGCGCATGTGTACAAGCACAAAAAGTGCTCTTTATGGTCTTGAAAACAAGCACCACGTGCATGGTAAGATATGCTGTCAAGCTTCCTTATTCTCTTAACAATTTCACAAAGGTGCAAGTTGATTCAAACACTCATCACATGGCATGTTAGAAAAGCATGTTACTTATTTACTGGTATAAATTTATGTTTGACGATATAATATTTGCATCCAACTAATACTAGCCATGTGTAAGAGTATTGCTAATCAAAATACCAATAAGTTCAAGATGTCGATGATGGGGCAAAAGTCATTCTTTTTTAGATTACAATATCTCAAAGTCCCAGTAGGAAATCTTTAATAAACAATCTAAATATGCTTCGTAAAATTGTTAAAAAATATGGGTTTGCATTTCTACTGATTCTGTCGGACACACACCATGATTGAAAACAAGAAAACTGGATGAAAACTACAAGGAAACTCGTTGATGCTACACTTTTACCATACAATGATTAGATCCTTTAATGTATCCTTACATCCAGTAGACCAGCCTAACTATGGATGTCTGCTTATGTAGCCCTGAATATCAGGCTAAGCCACCAAAAAGCAAGCCTACAAGAGTAGAAACTGATCTTCTTTCGACACCTTAAACGGGATCCATTTCACATTGGTCCTTATACTCGAAGGATATCTGACATGTCACTCACAGCTTATGCAAGATGCCGATCACCTGCAGGGTGTCAGGACACTAGAACGAAGTACATCGGGAAGCGCTCAGTCTAGGTGACAAAACATGTTAGGCTGTCGTAAAGAAGCAAAAGAGCACGCTAAATCGAGTAAACAGAAGGCTGAGTATATTCCTATCTGGTTGTAGCTTACAAATCTTTGATGCTTTTTAAAGCTAACAGATTATGGGCTTACATTCAATAAGATCCCTCTGTACTGTGACAACAAGAGTGCGATTGCTTTATGCTGCAACAATGTTCAACATTAAAGAGCTAAGCACATCGATATTCACTACCATTTCATAAAGGAGCAAGTGGAGAATGGAATCGTGGAGCTATACTTGTATCGGACATGAATACCAACTGGCTGACAAATTTTACTAAACCCTTTTGTCACCTAAGAACTGAGCGCTTCCTGATGTACTACGTCTAGTGTCCTGACACCCTGCGTGATCGGCATCTGCATAAGCTGTGAGTGACATGTCAGTATCCTTCGAGTACTAAAGACCAATGTGAATGGTTCCGTTAAGGTGTCGAAAGATCCGTTTCACCTCTTGTAGGTGCTTTTTGGTAGGCTTAGCCTGATACCGGGCACATAAGCAGACATCATAGTTAAGGTCAGGTCTACTGGATGTAAGATACATTAAGGATCTAATCATGTCATGGTAAAGTGTAGCATCAACTAGTTTCCCTTATAGATCTTCATCCAGTTTCTTGTTTTCAATCATGGGTGTGTCGACAGAATCAGTAGAATGCAAACCATATTTTTTAACGATTTCGGAAGCCTATTTAGATTGGTTTATGAAGATGCCTCTGTGACTTTGAGAAATTTGTAATCCTAAAAAGAATGACATTTGCCCCATCATCGACATCTTGAACTTATTAGTCATCTGATTAGCAAACTCATTACACATGGCAGTATTAGTGGATGCAAATATTATATCGTCAACATAAATTTGTACTAGTAATATTTCGTTTCCAGCATGCCGTGTAAAGAGTGTTGGATCAACTACACCTTTAGAGAATTGTTGAGAGATAAGGAAGCTTGACAGCATATCATACCATGCACGTGGTGCTTGTTTTAGACCGTAAAGAGCCTTTTTAAGCTTGTACACATGCGATTGGTTGTCCTGATTAACAAATCCTTCTGGTTGAGAAACGTAGACCTCTTCTTTGATCTCTCCATTCAAGAAAGTGTTTTGACATCCATTTGGTAGATTGTCATATTCTTGTGAGCTGCATTTGCTATGAAGATACAAATAGCCTCTATTCTAGCAACCGGTGCAAATGATTCTTCAAAATCGATTTCCTCTTCTTGTCTGAATCCTTGAGCAACTAGTCGAGCCTTATTCTTTAGTACCCTACCAGATTCATCTGTTTTGACCTTATAAATCCATTTAAGTTTGATCAAGAAGACTTTATCTGGACACAGCACCAATTCCTAAATTCAAGTCTTTCAAATTCATGAATTTCTTCTTGCATTACATCGATCCATGACGGTTCAGTCATTGCTTGTTTGAAGTTCTTTGGTTCTACCGAAGTTAGGAAAGCATAAAAATAACACTACATGGCATCAGTTTCAAGTTGCTTCTGTGTAGATACAGAGCGAGAAGGATCACCGATTACGTTTTCTATAGGATGATCCTTAGTCCATCTACCAAGGTGTTTAAATGGAGTGTGGATTTGTCTCACATTAGATGATGATCCTTAAGAAGTTGAGTCTTCCTGAGGAGATTCATTACGAGGATCATCATGAAATGTTAGTATTTTTGGTGATTCTTCAAAACCTTAAGAAATGATAGGAGAATGTTCTTGTTCTTGTGATGAGGGAATACTTGTTGATGGAGCATCCTAGTCAATGGAAGTTGATACATGAGAATCAGCTAATACTTCAGCTCTTAGAACAGCAGCTTCTTGAACTGGATAGATAGCAATTGTTGGAGGATTATAGTATTCATCGAATATTGGTTGAAATAAACGATCCTAATCATCTCTTATTGGTGGAATACAAGGTTGTTGAGAAACAGGGTTTGAAACGAGTCCTGTACTGGATGTAGCAAGAGTCATATAATGAAGCCCAGGTCCTAAACTGAATTGTTCAGAAGCCATTGTTGTTAACTCATCGAACGTTACATGAATTGTTTCAGTGTATGTTTTAACTCCCCAACCGACAACGTGTACATGACATTTGGGTTATATTCTCGTTGCAATTATCCAAAGGTCCCCCTTCTATTTGTAGTTTCCCTGTGAAAAAATGCTTTTTTTTTTTTTATTGGGGGGCCACCGCGTAACCAAATGAAACTCCAAAATTGTCCTGCTTTTACAAAAATCCAAAATTGTATTACCCACCCCAGGATCCCTTAATGGTTCATTTGGGTAAGTGATAACGGAGTTTGAAAACCCAACAGGACAAATGAAGGAAAATGAATAATTCTGTTTTTTATTTTTTCCCTTGTCTTGCATAAGCTCGGTATTTTAGTATGTTTTGTTGTATCCGGTGACGAGATCCCCAAGAAGAAACCTGTTATTTATTGTTGGGTTTTAAATAACAAGCCCCTGGTATTTGGAAAGCTTCGGCCTAAGAGAAAAATTAATAGAGCTTTTAGGAAAATTAATCAGCATTGTATTTTGTTCGAGCGCGGCATTTTTAAGTTTCAAAAAAGAGAGTTCCGATTTTTTGCCCCTTTTCGAACATAAACATCCGTTCCCCTGCCAGAGGGAGTGGCGAGCTAACAAGAAAGTATTGATTTTTTTGAAGCCATATATTTTCTAATAACCAATTTCACCGAAAGTAGACTGAAAAAATAAACAAATTCGGTGTTTCCCATTAACCTGAGTTTTTTCGAAACATTACGCAGACTGTGGGCATTCCACAAAAAAAAAACGAACTTTGTAGGTATTTGTTTGTAATACCATTTTGATAAAAAAGGCCCGACTAAAGTGAGGCTTCATTCTATATTGGTCCCCTTCAAAGAATCAAACCTCCAGGTAAGAAAAAGTCCGTTTGAGGTAATATCCACGACGACTAATCAACTGAAAAAGAAATATACCCTTTTCTTTTTCTTTTCTTTTTTTCCCGTTTAATTAACACTAGCCACACGATTCGTGCCACAAAAAAACAAAAATCCAATATGCCCAGAAAAAGAATATAGTTTTTTTTTTTCTCTTTGGTTAGATTTTTTTTTTTATTATTTTTTCCTTTAGCTTTTGGGTGTGTTTTTGATGGAAGGAATTTGTTTTTGCTTTTCCCCCTAATGGGTAAAACAGCTTGAATACAAAAAATTGAATCCCCCCATTAGCTATTTCCCCCCTAAAATAAAAGTCCTAAGGAAAAATCCGTCCATGCAAATTACCGTCCTTTTAAGCTAGCTTGTTCAAAGAGTACCGAAAGTTTTGAGATGAAAAAGATTGAATCGCAAGCGGGTGGCCCAAGTAGCTCCCCCACTCTTAAGTCCCCCCAACTTTGACGCTTGTTGAATAGAAAGACAGATCGGAAAGGAATGAAATTCCAAAGCTCAAGTCCATCAAAAGAAAGAAATTAAAACGTAACACAAAATTTGTGTCCTCGGACCACCCTAAAAAGTAGAATTTCAACACCTTTTTTAAACAATTGGAGCGAATTAAAGCCAAGTGTTATTTTTACCCAAAAGCAAACCTTCACGAAACTACCGCCAAATCACCCAAATTTTGACCCAAACAAAAAAAAACCAATTATGTTCACAAGTTCCTTTCCCACCAATAGTAATTACCCTTAGATAAATAAGCAACGATTTTTTTACCCATCTGATTAGTTCCCCCCCACCCATACCCATAATCCCCTTTGCAATTGGGTCCCAATACCGAATCTAACAGTTAAACCCCGTTATTTTAAAATTTTACTGACAACGATCAATGAAAGCCTTGAGAGCGATTCCCTGTCCATGGTGTTTTTCGAAACATATCCGAAGTCCCAGATAACTAATCGTACACTCTGGAAAAACAAAACGCTGTCCAGTGACACGAGAAAGAAGACGATGGAATATAATGTATGCAAATTGGATTCCCCAAAGGGTTTTTTTTTTATTAATTGGGTTATGCCCGAGATAAAAAGTTAAGCCCATATACTGATATAATTTCTAACAATCCTTATGCTATTTTTACTCAAACCCTAATGTTTTTTAAAAAAACATTTTTGGTTTGTTTTGCTCCTTTTCGTTATAGACCTTTTTTAATCTCTCTTTTAGTGTTAGTTGTATTTTTAAATTTAGCTGAGGTGGGGAAAAAGGGTTTTTCCCTTAGAAGGAACACTACGTTATTAGTTTTTTTGAGGGGTGAACCCTAGTTTAAGAGGGCCAAAAAACGGAATTTTACACAACTTGTTTTTTTTGGATCATTTTTTAAACTGAATAGAAAGATGTTCCTTAACCCTTTTTAGCTTGCAAAAGAGTTTTACTCCATTGTATGTAATAATGTTTTTAAAAGAACAATGATTGGAAAAAAAATGGGAGTTAAAGACAAAACTATTGATTATTGCGGAATCTAATACAATATAAAATGCAACGGAAGAAATAAATATAAAAATTAACAAGCAAAAGAACATTTAATATTAAAAACCTTGGAACTAGCCTATTGGTTTACATAATTTATACAAACCAAAAAAATGGATTAACTTAAAATTTCAATCTGTAATGATCGTTTTTTATTAGTAAAAACTATATATTTTAACTTAACTTTAAATTCCCTATGGGTTTGACGTTTTATAGACATAAGGACACCCCAAAAGTGGGGGGATTTTACAAAAAAACGCCGAACAAAATGAATTACTGCCAGAAAACCTTTTCCCCCTAAGATATTCACCCCCTCAAGCCCCTAAAATCTCACTAAAAACCGGTCAACTAACGTAATTATATACTAACGTTCAACGAAATAATTGAATCCCAAGTACTAACACTTTTGTTACTTGTCATGACTAATACAACAAAGCGGTACCTAAAATTAATGAATAACTAGCGGTAAAACTAAAGTCCCCCAGAAATGGCAAATAAATCCCCCTCCACAAATCAAATCCCCCTCGCCCCTACCAAACATGATTGTTGAAACCTTGTTTTACTTAATGAATTATTATTTCCCCATTCAGTATTAAACATCCTTGGGAACTCTTGGGAGAATTTAATCCAAACCACGATTTTATGTTGACAACTCCTTGATCTTGAAATCCTTTGGGATTTATATTTTTTTGTAAACTCAATTTCTGCTATCCAAACCTTATATATCTAGCACATCCAAACATCCCCAACTGAATTGGCTTTAATAAAAGTTTTTTTGGTGAAACTATAAGCCCCCATAAAACGGATACTGAATTATTCCCTTTTAACCCAGTAAAGTCCCCCCCTTTTGACTCTAGGATAAGCCCCAATTCCTTCATTGTAAACCCACAAGTTTGAATTGATTAACCTTTAATAGTATTTTTAAAGTTAAACTAATCAACTAAAAAACGGATTTTGAATTATGTTCCTTTTAACACCCTAAAATATCCGTTTGCTTTTTTTGGAACTAGTCCAATGCTATTCATTGCCCCATAACATGGTGCATGTGAGTATAACCCAATATAGTATTTTTTAGCAAAACTATCCAGCAATCAACCCGAAATTTAAAGAGATGGGGTCCTTTTTAACCAGAACTGTATTTATAATACATCTTACTACTGGAAACTAAGCCCAACTTTTTGTACTGATGAAAGCAAGGGTGGAAAGTTTTTAAGAAAACCCCACCAATATTGTTGGTAAAAAAATTTGTATTTTATTTTAACCCATAAATGGGGATTTAAGAAAGTCCACCCCCCCCCCTTTTTTTTTTAGTACCATTAATACCATTTTGCCTTATAACTTAGCGCTAGGCCCCAGATAAATTTATGCCGTTAAGCCAAGGTTGTGAAATTGACCCCATGTTGTTAAATGTGGGGAACCTAGAAACCAAAACCCACACCTCCAAATGATTCCTTTGTACTCCAGCCCTCCTCCATTCCCAGAAATCTTTTTTAGGTTCCCAACTCCTAACAACTCCCCTTGATTCTTAAACAAAACCTAATCAAGTGTCTCCAAAAGCCAATAGTGAATGTCCTTCCCCCTTCATCCCCCTTCAGTTTTTCCTAACTTTTTAAACAACATGGTGCATTAATAACCATATAGTTTTTAGCAAACTATCAGCTATCAACATATTTGAGATGTCTTTACCAGGAACTGTTTGATCCTGGACTAGCCAACTCTTTACTATGAAGCAAGGTGAGTTGAGAACCCTACAATTTTTGGTAAATTGTCAACCATAAACGGATTTGAGAAGTCTTTACCATAAGCCATTTGCTTATGGACTAGCTAGTTCTTATGCCTGTTAAGCATGGTGAACTGATGAATATTTGTTGTGTAGTCTTAGAACCAACACTCAAGGATCCTCCTCATCTCCATCAGAGTCTTTAGGTTCTAACTCTGCAATCTGCTTCTTGACAAATCTAATCAGTTCCAAAGCCATAGTACTATCTTCTTCAGTTTCTAACTTCAACTCTATCAATTGTGATAGTACTTCCTTTTTCAAAGGATACTTATTCTCTACAAACATATGAATGACTAATCCTTCATCAGTCATTATAGTGTGTATCCCTAAAGAACTATGTAGCTTCCAGCTCACTATCTTCTAATTTTGTTGTGCATTCCAAAATTCATCACTATCACTTTGATTGAACATGATTATCAAATCTCCCCAAAGTATTTTGTCAAAACCCTCAGGTGTCTCATCTTGGTATCTGTTCATCACAAGTTGATATATAGCACAGATGTCATCTCTATCAAGTATGGAGAGCACTGCCATCAAAGTACTAAAGTATCTTCTTCGTCTATTACTTCTAATCACCACATTAAGATAAACATATTCTACCTCCTCAGTCTCATCATACTATGGTTTGGTTGTAAGATACTCAGATCTCCATTCTATGATAGGATACTTCTTGTCAAGTATCTCATAATCCACTTCCTTATCCTCATCAGGAGCTATAGTTAAACACAATCTTAGCTCTTCATCATCTTTAGAAGTGAACTTTCTTTTCTTAGACTTCATCTTCTTCCTTTTGCCAAGCTTTCTTTTTCTAGTTCCTTCTTCTTCTTTAATTTCTCCCTTGACACTGTCATCTTTCTTTACTCTCTTCTTAGAAGCATCAGCAGCTTGTTCATTCATCTCCTTGATCATTTTTTCATCTTTAGCAGAACCAATAGCAATGAAACTATCATCAGACCTTTTTATCTTTTCATACAAAACTTGTATTTCATCAAAACTCTTGGTCTTCAGATCAGAATGCTTCTTGCCTCCAACATGCTTCAAATATGTCATCATTTGGTTCCTAAGCTGATTTCTTGAAGGAGGTTTATTTCTGATAGCTTTAGATCTTTGTTGAGCAAGAAATCTTCTTTGGGCAGCAATGGTGTCATGAAGAAATTTGGTTCTCTGCTCAATAGTATACATCTCTCTCTCTTCCTCTTGAAGCTTTTCAGCAAGTATCTTGTCAGCATTAAGTCTTGCCTGAATGAAATCATATTCATTAGAGAGTGCAGCCTTTGTAGCTTCTTCTTCATCCAACCTTTTCTTCTCCTCTTCAGCTTCCCACTCCTCTTGAACCTTTCTGGCCACCTCTTCATCATTAGCAAGCTGTTTAAATTTCTTTTTAGCTTCAGTAATATCTTCTGATTCAGTATCAGATTCATCTTCCTCTTCAATCCTCTTTTTGCCTTTATCTTTTGGATCGATCTTGGGAAGAGGTCTCAAAGTCAATATTGATCTTGTTGAAGTAGGCCTTGGTCTCTCAGTATCTTCAACATTCCTAATCTCTACTCCTTTTTCCTTTTCCTTCTGTTTATTCTGACTCATTGTGATGAGAACTTGTGCAATGGTCTCATCATCACCAAATATTGTTGGAGTAGGTGTTGAAGTAGTTGTTGGAGCTGTTTGAGTAGCATTTTTCCCTTCATTTTGATCAGCAGTACCTTCACCTTGTCTATCGGTACTAACTTTTGTACTGTCGGTACCTCCATCTTGCTTGTCAGTACCTTCATTTCTCTTGTCGGTACCTTCATTTGGCTTGACAGTACTAACAGGAGCTTCAGTACTTACTTCCTTATCTGCACTTTCCTTCTCTTCTAACACCACAGAGCTTGTCCTCCCCTCATCTTGAGCATCCTCAGACTCCATGTAGTCCATTGCATCATCCACAATATCATCAAAAGCTGGATCTTTATGCACAGATGGTTCACCCTTGAAAGATTTGACAGATTTCCTCCCCTGTTTGGATACATACTCCTTGTGTACCCCCTTTTTCTTCAGAGAAGTCTTCCTTGCCAATCTTGTCTTCATCCAGGCTTTGTGATGTGTGATAAGTGGTTTGACTCCTTTCTTTAGCTTCTTGACCTGAGCCTTCAAAGCTTTAATTTCTTTAGCCTGAGCTGTGACCTGTTTACATAAAGACACACAAAGGTCATATACACTTTGGAGTGTCAGACCATCCTCATTCCCTGAGAGGGATATATCATTGGATGACTGACCTCCATGATTCCCACCAGAACCCTCTGGATTGGAATCAGGAATAGCTATAGAAGGAGAAGGTCTAGGAGAAGGGTCAGTCTGTGTCTGAGGTTGGTCTTCACTTGGGTGAGGAGGAGAGGGTATGGGTTGGGAATCAGATGGTCTTTCTGAAGCCTCACCCTCATCCTCTATTTGTTGAACCAACATAAAATCAAATAAAGGTGTAACCTTCCCTGAAAAGTTCTTACCCTTTTTAATCATAAATGTCAAGACCTTTTTAGTTAGGGTTGGGACTGGAAAGTGGTCCAAGGGGACAGGTACATCTTTTAACTGATTGCTCAAAAAGATTTGTAAAAATCTTGGATACATTACAAACTTCTTAGTTGCATCCAAGTGTCGTAGCATGCCACCAAAAACTAATTTTGAAAAATTGTATTTCTGAAAAATTGTATTATGACTCAATTGGTTTTCTAAGCCTATGATACGATTACAAAGGATTTCAGATGTTTCATCCTTGGTAGCTAAG
>BQNB010171709.1:0-13536 GCA_026074375.1 Tanacetum coccineum
AGGTCGTTTGACCCAAAAACGAGTCAAGACAAAAACCACACCCGAGCCCCGTTCTTTAAAAATCAAAAAGTTACAAAAATGACCCTACGAAATTTTTTGCATTTTTCCTACAAACTATATGACTAAAGAAAATTTTCTAAAAAAGAAAAATATTTTTTTGATAATTTTTGTATTTTTTATGAATTTTTTAAACTTTTAACTAAATTAAATTATAAAAAATACTAAACGACTTTTAAAAATTCTGAAAAATTTACCTAAAATACTTTACACTACAAATAACCCACGAAAAATAAGAAACCAAAAACTTGCTTATAAATAAGCCCGAAAATAAGCTGTAACAGCTTATAGCTTATAAGGGTGAAAACACCCTTATATAGCTAACCACTTGGGACTTTAATGAAAAAGTCCCAAGGGCGCAGCGGTAAGTGTTGGTTTATAAAAGGGGATGTATCGAGGGTAGAGGCCCGGGTTCGAGTCTTGCTCACCCGGGTCACCCCTTGTCTTCCCCTTTTTTTTATGAAAAACTTTGTGAACAAAAGTTGTTAAGCTCCTTGAGCTTATCAATTTCTAAAACTACAACTTTTTCTAAAAGCTTATAAATAAGCTTAAAAAGGGCTTTTAAAACAGACAGTTTGCTAAAATGAGCTTAAAGCTAAAAAAAACTAAGTCTTTTGGACTTTGTGGACTAATAAGCTAGACTTGGACAAATAAGCAAAAAGGGGGACTTAACCTAACCTAGATAAGCACTAAAGGGCTAAATTCTTCAACTAAATAAGCTTAAAAAGGGCTTAATTGACAGGAAGCTAAATTAGCTTAAAAACAAAAGGCTATTAACTGTTAACAAAATAAGCAAAGAAAGTGGGCAAATAAGCACTCACAGCTTATCACTCCATCCTAAAATGCTACTTGACACAATTTGACAAGATATAGATAAACTTAATAAGCCTAAGAGTGCGAATCACCCACATGAGTACTAGCTAAAAAGTGAGTACGTTGGTTATGGAGATGCTTAAAAATCCTCAATAAGCACAAGAAAAGGGCCATAAGCTATCTAGGCAACTAATACACTTAATAAGCAAAAAAAGAGTGAATTCATCTAACTAACAAGCACCTAATACGAGAAAAAAAAATAAGCAGTTTCTACACCTAAGCTAAGCAAAAACAGTTAAAAGCTACGTTAAGCTAAAAATAAGATGTCAAAAGGCTTTTTTAAAGTTAGACTCAGGACTAACAAGAGCTTATAGCTTCTAAGATACCTTAAATCTAGGGACAAAGGTTGGACTAATATAGCTAGATAAAAAGGCTTGAAAAATGGCCCCTTAGCACCAGGGGAGAAATTAAGCTAAAACAAGGGCTTAATTTGACAGCTTATTTTAAGCTGTCAAATAAGCTCAAATTAAAAGACAAAGTTAAAACAGATTAAGAAGGGCTCAAGATGAGCTTATGCTCAAATTTTTAGCTTCTAAGATCAAAGAATCCTGCTGAGCGTGGGGGTTGCTTGAAAAAGCTTTTTTGGCAAAAAAAAAAAATGAACGAAAACATTGTGGCAGGTTTGACTCAACAAGTCCAAATACTCAAAGGGCCGTTGTCACTGTTTTAAACACACAAATGACACTCTTTTTTAAACCACAACTCAAATTTACAATGGCTTATCTAAATAAGCCATTGATTCTCTTTTAAAAACCACAGTTTTAAATGGACACTTGTAAAACTTAAAACCATTTTTTTTAACTTAAAAACCTTTTAAAAACAACAGTAAACAGCTTAATACGTAAGCAAAGTTAACCAACTTGACACCAACCCATACAATCTTGTTTTGACCCGTCTTAAAGCACTTAATCCAAACACCCCTTTATATTCTTGTTTTAATTTTAAAGCTTAACGAGCTGGTTTAGACTCACAATTCTTAATAGTTTTGAACAATAAGCACTAAACACATAAAAGCTTACCCAATGATAAACAGAAAGAAGCACTCGAATCAGCTAAAAAGAATAATCTATAAAAATCCTAAAAATTAAGCTTTAAAGGAAAATTGAATGACCTTTGTCCAAGCTTTTACAAGGACTTTTGAGCCCTCAAGGCTTTCACCACATGCTCTGGCTATAAATAAGCCAGTGAATAAGCAATAACTCTTCAACTTTAGCTATCTTCCAAATAACAAGAGCTGTGTATTTTGGTGAATTTTTAAGTACATGTTCAAATTTTACGTTAGCCTATTGACTGTTAAAGTGAACATAAGCTTATCAATAAGCTGTTTTAAGAGCTTTTTAACACATAATAAAGTATTTTAAGCAGTTTGACAATAAAACTCCAAAAAAACCGTATAAAACCTTAAAGAACTTCAACACTTCATTAACTTTCAAAAAGAGTACAAAGAACTTGCAATAAGCTATAAATAAGCTGAAAGAAACATAAAAATGACTTAATTTAAAGAAAGATAAAGACTTCTACTCTACACACTAAATTCGGCTCACATAGCCTCCTATTTATACTAAGAGCTAAGTCTTCAGCCCTTCTTTCTAGTGTTTCTTTTGTGAGAGACTTCAAAGGCTAATCCCAGCCATCCATGGTCCTTGTGCTTCTTTTAAATTGATCCTAGCCATTGATTCGGCAAAAGTTATGGAGAAAAGTGAGATTGCCAACATGGCAAGGCTTTAGGGCTGGTGGGAATGATAGTGGAGGAGGGGGAAAGTTGTAGCCCATGGTGGAATGTGGGTGATGGATAAAAAACGGGGTGGAGAAACCCGTGACTTGTTTGGGGGGGAAAATGGGCGGGAAAAGCTGTTTTGAGTTTAACAGGGAAGGGTTTGGTGGATGGCAAAATTGGTCCCTCAATATGCATGTGGTTTTTTGCACCACACGTCCTTGTTGGGTGAAACTGTTTGGGGACTTGGCAGAAATAGTCCCCAAAAGTTATAGACAATTGCAGCATAATCTTGTTATTATAACTTGGAAAGGTGGACAGACTTGCCCTTGGGGTATCTCTTTGGCATTTGCAGTTTTGCCCTTCACTTTATTTTCTCTTTTCTTCTTTTAAAATAAGTTTAGATTTTGCAAGTTAACCCTAATCTTATTTTTCCTCTCTTGTTGACTTCTGGTTTTGTCGGGGTTGGACATTGTTACTTTTTGAACACTTGGCTTGGACTTGACTAGGCTTTTCTCCGCTTTTGCCATTCCGTGTCTGGTTTTGTCGTTTTGGCTTCGTTTTTCGTCCTTTTCTTAGATATCCGTTCCTGCACAACACAATTAGCAAAACAAGCATATATTTGGCATTTTAAGTCCGTTTTTGTTATTCTTTAACGTTGTTTTAAAGGCGTCGTTAAAAAATGTATGTGTAATGAAACACATACCAAGTTTCTAAGTAAAAAAGTATGTCTTTTTTACTAGTTTTATTAATTGCTAAATTTTACTAGTTTAAAACCCAATTGTCCCAAAACCCAATAGGCCAATTAGAAGCCCATTAAGTAAGTTGGGATCCATGTTAATATGGTCCATAGACCAGGCCTTAGTCCAAATATTAGGCCCAATGGGTTGGGCCCATTGCTAAGCCCAAAGTCCTTATAAATATAAGTAGGTTATTGGCCTATGGCCCAGTTTATGTCTTATGGCTTATTTTAATTTTATTGTAGATCTTAATATAAATTGTTCGGGTTTTTGATTCGGATTAAGTTATTATCAAGTATTTCATCATACAAGATAAAATTCCTAAAATGAGTCCTACCACCGTCGGGTGTTTCGTTGCAAAAACGCTTTACATATGTTTAGTATGGATATAGACGTAAAAAGTTTTATTGTTTATGATTACAAAATAGTTGTAATCTCTAAACCATAAATAATTACCTTAAATATTTTATATTTCTAGTTTTCAGTATAAAGTGTACATAGAATTAAAGTTTATTTTATACTTTAATTTTGATGGACATTACTTAAAGTCAATTCTTTATACAAAAGTCAAATTATCATTTTTGGCTGAAAACTCACTTTTACCATTTTTGATGCCATTTTCAAACCATAAGGAATTGGTTGATCATCCAATTGGTACAGATCCTACATGAGTTTATCTAGGTCTCATAGTTATAGGTTTTTAACCAACTCAGAGTGCAATCATGACGTTTTATACGTTCTGTCCAGCAAGATCAGATTTGCTTACTTTTGGTAAAATGGTCATATCTCATGCAATTTTTGCATTCTAGTTATGGATATCAAATGGCTAACTTAGCTCATAAAACAATGGTTCCACAACTTAGATGAGTCAAATCAATTATTTATCATACTCAAAAATGTCAAACTTTTCTAGTTTACTTCACTTAATTTTCTAGTGATTTCTCCATGTTAGTAAGTTAGGTTTACCAGCTTTAAACCTAATCCTATACACACAAAACCCCAATAAACCTTTAGAGCCAGCATATTTATCAGATTTACCTACCATGTTATAAATAATATACAAGAATAACAAAAATAAGTAGAGATTTATACCCACAAAATGATGCAAATGATGATTATCACCCAAACAAAAATGACTCCTTCACACCAAGTCTTGAATCTTTACCCAAATGTTTTTGACACCACCTTATTATGACACAAATGACTCCATAAAATCTTCAATAACTTCAGCCCCAAATGTGTGTAAAAACCTTCTTTTAACTTCTTTAATTCATCTTCAAAATGTAGGGTTATACTTAGGGTATCTTCTTAGTTGGTGTAGTAATTTTTGATCTTAGAAATTTTTGTATGAAATGGGTGTTGGAGTGGTAATAGTGGCCGGATAGGGAGGAGAGAAAACAAAGATGTGAGTGTAAGAGTTGGTTGAACTATGAGAGAAATGAAGAGCCAATTGGTTTTTGTATGATCAAGACATGCAAGGGGCTAGGACACTTGTCCTATTCCTTGCACCCCCTCTTGCCACGCCACCTAGAGGTGGTTGTGTATGATTTTGAGTTTAAAATTTTGTAACATTTGATATTTAGTGTATAAATTTTAAGATAGGTAGTTTTGAGGCTAACGGGTGTTAACGTAAAATAAAACGCAAGTTAAGGCGAAACCACGAAGTAAAAACGAACAAGTTAAAAATAGTTCTAACTGAACATCGGGATACTTCTCTGAAAATTTAGGTTACGATACGTACTAGACGAACAATAATTATAAACATTGTTCTTAATAATTTTACGTAAGGTACGAAAAGAATGCACACAAATACGAAAAATAAAAACGAAATGAAATAAAAATATTCTGACGCATTGAAAATATAAACGTTGAGCTTAAACGAGGATTCGCGATTCTTGTAAACGTCGCTAAATTATAAATTGTAAGCCAATCTCTTGTTTAGGTCCGTGAGTTCAATTTCAACATAAAAATGAAAATTATAATTAATACCCGAGAATAAAATAACGACCTGAAATTGACGGATTGTCACACAATAGATCTATTCATAACATTCGCGCTCACAATCCAGTAACTGACAGTTCATGATAATGGGCTCAACTAGGGTTATCGCAACTTAGGCAACACGTAATCATAATATGAAACTTAACCACTTGTGTCCAGTTGTAAAACATTGCATGTTTTCTCACCCCAACATAAAAACTTTGTATAAACAAAAGCATGTTAAAAATTGGGGCTATGAACATCACCTTGATAGCGAATAACAAAAATATCACAGATACTGCATCACGTAAATCGTCAGATGCAACTATTTTAAATTAAGTCGTATAGTACTGATCACATTGGTAAGTTACTACCATGGCATAATTCTATATAGCTAAGTCACCATCTAATTGTTTTGGAAAAAATGTTTTAATAAGTTAAAACGTAAATTATACCATGTAGTAAAACTTCCTGGTCGTAACTTGCGCGTGTTAAGCAGATTTATGATGTTTGTTAATGCCCACAGGCTTTCGTATTAGGACGAGTTATCATAATTTGAGAACATTTTTATATTTTTGATCCTCTGATGAACAGTACTTTTAACCTTGTTCACATATACAGACCCAGTTATAAAGTTTATTTTATAGTTTAGTTAGCGAAAAACCCGTCAACGTCGTATTTTATTCTTAATAGCTCCGTTTTTTAGAGCGATTCTTTCGAGCACAGTTCTCGTAATTAAAAGTCTAATGATTTATGAGGTTTTAAAAAAGAAAAGTTTCTTTCATGAATAGTAACTTTATAAAATAGTTTTATAAAAGGATTAATTTGTCGTATACTCAGCAAATTCATAAATCATTCGTTAGGAATTAAAAATTTTCATTTCTATCATTTTGGAATCCTAATAATAATGTAATTTTTATAAATAACTAAACTTGTGTGTTTTATATAATTTTTATAATTGTTTTATAACAATTCCCTTTTTATAAATCCTTTAGTTACGTATAACTTTGTTTTTTAACCGTTACTTTTTCCGTTAATTTATTCCGTTTTTCAAGTTTCTAGCTTTTTGAATCTCATGAGAACGATTATTTTATAAAAATATAAAATGGTAGTAGTAATGGCGAATTAAAACAGAAAGTTTAGATGCTTTCTGATTCATATTAAACTTGTTGTAATACTTTTCAACTTTTGTAACTTACCATAAATCTTTCTATACTATAATATATATTATGTGTCCTTACATATAATAAGGTCCATTAGGCCATCAATTGTCCTCTATATGTCCCAATTACCAAATTAACAGTTTACCAGTTAATTATACACAATTACTTGTAGCTTTCATGTTATCATTAAAACCCTAATCTTTCATTAACACGTTTAGCTTAACCAAGGTTTTCATCACTTATACTTCCCATTATAAACGTATTTTAGGCGCATAAACATCACTAAAATACATAAACAAGATTAACATGTCATTTGCATTACTATTTAATTGAACATATTAAGGAAACTTTATAAACCTAATTTGTATTATCCATTTTTATCACCAAAACATCATGACAATCCTTTTACATCCAATTTAACTATCTCACCTCATTAACATCATAACATGTTTAAAAGTGAACAAATCCATAACGATGGGGACAAGTAAGAATTCCCTTTTACATGTTAAAAAGTCCTAAATGGTTGAATTTTTCTATAAAAACATCATATGAAATATAAAATCATGAAATGAAAAAATAAAGTTTAGATAACCTTGATGAATGATGATGATGATAAATTGTGCGAAACCCTTTTCACCTTTAAACTCAAGCTAGCAAACTAAGAAAACCCTAATTCAATATGAACCCTAATCTATTTGACTTGCTTCAACACTTGCAAACCTTTAACCAATACTTAGAAACAACTTAGGACATCTTAGATATGATATGAGAATGTGTAAATAAGTGGAAATTTTTTATATGGATAGTTTATAGGGGGGGTTGAAGCCATGCTAAATCAAGGAGAGAAAAGAGAGATTTTTCTCCTTTACACCAATGTTCGTTGTTAGCTATGTGTTTAATCATGTATACTAGGATATACATAAGTCTTATATAAAAAGATTGCATAGTGTGGTGAAGTAAATAGGTCACTGCCTTAAGAGAAGACTATGTCATATGAGACAAGTATGGCTAGTTTAATGAGTTAAGTGATGTACCAAGCCAGTTTGTATGAAAATTTGCTCTATGCCTCTATTAATTGTTGTGTCCAAGGATAGGGAGGGGGAAGGTTCTAGAAGCCTTTGATATTTGACACAATATCTAGTGAAAGTTATACATGTTACAAGTTATAATTTTTGTATAAAAAGGAGTTTACTTGAAAGTATTTGTGTATTATTTCATTTTCTAATGCACAAAGTGTAAGGTAATATTAACTTGGGTAAATTTAAGAAAAAATTGAGTGTTGGGTACAATCGTGGGTATTTGTTGAAGCGTAGATTAATTAACGTGATTCCGGGTATGCCTAAACGCAATTTATAGCGAAACGTATACACTTTACGTATCCGATAAAAAATAAAATGAACAAAGACCATAATTATTCTCAAAATAATTATTTAATACTTGATTGATGTAAACGCTTAATTGTTTGATGCCCGTTTACATTGAACGCTAATTTTTAGCCTACGCGATTTAGCTTAACATTTACGATTTAAAACAAACGCGTACTATATAAAAGATGAATAGTAGATTTATCGTCGTCGTCAATGACTTGAAAACACATGGTGTTATATAACTGCTCAGTCATGACGAGTATTCTATCATAGGCTTGGCAAGGATACACATCTCCACCACTAGAGCTAAGGAGTAACAAGTTTATAAAGGTAAAATGGGTTTTTATTATAAGGCTTAGGGTTGATCATTCTACAATCTTTCACCAAAAGTACCACACCAACAAGGTAGCTGAAGCACACATACATGGCCGTAACGACAGAATAGACATGTGTGTTCGATCACATCCTCATTCGAGTTTAACCAAGGGTTAGGATGAAGAATGATATAGGGTAGGGATCTTCTAACTTTCACCAATAGTAATAAACCAACAAGGCAGCTGAGACATGCATACATGGCCGTAACGACGGAATAGACATGCATGCTCGTACACATCCTCATTCGCGTAAAACCCATGGTTAATGATTAGGAAAGGGAATTAAATTGTTGTTAAACAAAAATTACAAAACAAATAGACTAAGTCCAAGATATAAGTTGCTAGACACTTTTTCCCGACCGTTACCATGATAAAGACATAACTATTTACAAACGTCTTGATCATTGATCAAAAACAACAACCTAAGTTGGCGTTCCTATAACGGTCAACTTCCTGATTGGAAGTTTTATACACGTAAAATATATCACAATATAATATAATCCTAAGAGTAATTAAGAAAATTACCAAGTTACCCTCGGTAAAATTCACTCTAAAAAATATATATAATATAATATATAATACGTATATTAAACCGGGCAAATATGATCACCCGGGTCGTTTCCCCAACGACTAGTAAAATTGAAACCTCGTTTAAGTCCGAATTCTAATTTGAATGAGAAAATTGATGATTTGATTATCTAAAGCATCAATTAAAATGGACAATTTAAAACAATTAAACTAATACGAGAAACAAATAAAACGCGACAAAAAAGCAAGAAAACTAATTTTAACCCTTAAAAATTAATACTAAAATTCTTAACCTTAGATAAGGACAAAAGAAAATTTTTAAATAAAGAAAAACATTTTTTATTGATTATTTTTGAATCTTAATATGACGTTAAAAACTATTTTAATCTAATTAAATTCCTAAAAAAAATATTATAATAAAAAATAAATTGAAATTTATATCTTTCTAAGTAAATTAATAGAAAAAAATTTAGAAAAAGAAATTACCTATTTTTTTGGCTTTTTACGATTAAAAGATATGATGTTATAAAATTAAAAACTATAAAAATACTAAAAACTATTAAAAAATAAAGTCCTAAAAATTTATAAAATATTCACTAAATAAAGAAAAAAGTGCAAATTTTATAAAAATAAAGCCCGTATTTTTACTGTTTAATTAAAGGTCTAATTAAAACGAATTTGAAACTAAACCTCTAATTATTAATTAAAATATTACAACTAATTACAACTGTAACAAGATTTAATAAAAGGACTAACAGGCAATTTACTAAAAGGACTAATGAGAAAGTAAAACTCTTAACAGACAAAATAACAAGTTATACAAAGAAATTTTTTTATTAAGAATTATCAAAAAATAGTCCCAGAAACCTAACCCAATACAACAAAGTCCCAATGAATAAGCTCAAATTCTAAAAGTGCTTATTACTAAAAACTCGAAAGAGCAAAGTTGTAAAGGAAGCTAGTGGGAACAAAACTAATAAAAGCTACTTGGGCTGAAAATAACAAATAAGCTCAATAAGAGCTTATTTTTGAACTGACCACCAAGGAGGCTTAACCTTGTTTTTACTTATAAGCTCTAAAAAGCTATTGTCGCTCAAAGTTAAAAATGAAAGGCATTCTAAAAAGTTATATGAGCTTAAGCTATTTCACAAAGTCAAAAAAGAAACTAGACCTAGAAATCCTTTTAAGCAACTGAAATTGAGCATGAACTAAGCAAACTCTGAAATCCAAAGTAATAAGCAAAAATCCAAATAAGCTAAAATCCCTTAAAAAAGCTAAACTAGACTCTAAAACTTTAAGGACTTATTAAACTACTTATAATCTATCTATTTAAGCTGTAAAATCTTAGAATCATAAGCTAAATTTAACAAATTAAAATCCTAAAATTCCTAAGTACTGTTTTTTGGCTTTTTAACTTTTTGAAAGACTTTTGACAGCAAAAATAAGTAATGCTAATAAGCTAGAAAGTGAAATTTAAGACCTAATCTAACTTAAGCTATGCCTAAGCTATAATATATATGAAAATAAGAACCTAATCCCCACAATTATAAACTAAATTTAGCTCAAAAGTTTAGCAGTACTAACTTTAGTTAGTTCTGCTGGAGCAAATTGCAATTTGCACAAAACTCAAATGCAAGTTTCCTTAAGGGAAAACCTGCTTACTACATACTCTATTGAGTATATAAAGCAACAGTACAAGCAAGCACAAACTAAGCCTAAAAAATATGAGTCAAATTTAGCAACAAAGCAAAGGAAGAAGCTCACCCTGTTAGGAACTTAAGTATGAGCCTAAACTGAATTTAGCTAAATCTAATCCGCACTTACTCCAAATTCCTAAACAAATGGTGATAATCGAAACCAATCAAAAAGAAAACACCAATTTAATTTGACTTATAGGAGGTCAAACAGTTTCTAAAACCAAACACTCCATTTAGACTAAGGACAAATTCAAAAGAGCTTAAGAGTTTGAAAACTAATTAACAAGACTTGAATACCAGATAAAATCTAGCTTATAACTAACTTCATAAACATGATTAATCAACTAAATAAGCAATAATCAATGATCTACTCTATTTTCTAACCTATTTTGATTTTTTATAGCTTTTAAACAGAACATAAAGGCAACTAAGATTTATAATTAATAAGCTAAAGACAGATGTAAATTAATAACTAAAAAACATAATGAGATAAGCAAAAAAACAATTAAGCATTTAAAATAAGCAAAATAACAGTTAATATTATAAAGTAGATTTAAGCATCTAAAATTAGATACAAGAGAAAATGTAAAGGAAACTTACTTGACCTCTAGCCAAACAAGAGGAATTAACACAATTAAGCTGCTACAAGCTCCCTAGCTTATTAATAAGCTAGGGTATAAGTCCATTGTTGACCCTTCCATAATTGGTCAAACTTCCAAAAATCCTTAACACCCAAAAGCAAAGGTAATTAAGCTAGTTCTATGATTTGAATAGATAAATTCTGAATTAAGTTCTAACTTGAGCTTATGAAAAGTGACAGAAGTAATGAAGAGATTAAAAGAGCTTATTAGCTTATTAAAACAAATGAGAGCTTAGAAACTAAAAATATAAGAGCTTATGATAAAACTAAATTGCATTTAACAAAAGAAATTGATTATATTACTTTTTAAAGAAAGTTACAAATAACTGAAAATGAAATTACATGATTAAAATTTAGGCTTAAATTTAAAAGATACTATCTAATTCTTACTCCTACTCCTACCTCGATCGTGAATGTGTGTGAAGGAGGAGGCTATTTATAGCTAGTTGGTGAAGCTTCCAGATCTTCCTTGCTTCCCAAGCTCTTTTCAATCATGCCTTGGATCTCAATCATTGATGAATTTTTAAGACCTTGGATCACAATCATATTGCACATACAGATTGCCAGCGTGGCAATCCGTGATGTGACATATGTGTTACCTCTGTAAGTGATTAGAGAGATAAAAACCCCATCTCATTTGTGCTTCCCCATTGATGACGTGGCCTATGCTTGATGTGAGCCTACGTGAGGAGCTTCTGATAAACCATTAAAATTTTGTCCTTGCCATTTTAATTAGACCTCTTGATTTGACATTAGCACCCTCTAAATTTGAGTGCCCCTTGGTTTTTAACTGCTCGTGAAACGGGGAGACGCATGAAAGATAACAAAACCAATGCTTCGCGCCTTTTCTTCTTTTTAACTTATAAGTTTGCACAAATGGTCCTTGTGTTCTCTTTTCCATTTTCTTAGTTATAAATAACTTTAGAGAATTGCAAGATTGGCCCTTGTGGTTTCATAAAAGGGTGTAGGTTTGGTTAATGGGCTTATGGATCCGGGTAGGGTTTCCTTGGTTTATAGAGGCCCATTAAGCTTTCCTGGGCCCAATAAGGGCGGAGGGGACATTTTTGGACTTTTGTGAGAGTTGAGGGATCAAAGTGAAATATTTTGAGGATTTGTCCTTTTGTGTTGACTTTGTTTGACCATCTTTGACTGACTTTGATTGGATTTGACTGAGGCTTGACATTTCTGGCTTCGGCTTTGGATCTTTGGCTTCTTTTTGTACTCTTCTGATTCTCGTGTCCGTGCTTGCCCGTTTTTGACTGTTTTCTTGTGATTTTTGACTTATCCATACCTGCACACACAAAACACAAATTCAAGCATATTTTTGCCATTTTTGGTCTGTTTTGGGTTTAATTGGGTTATTTTAGGCATAAATGGATATGTGTATTCTACACTTATCAAAATTCCCCAAACTAAACGATTGAGTGTCCTCACGCAATATCACATGCCTTATAACCAAATACCTCGAAACTTCCCCAAACTAAACCTTTGAAAAGTAGCAAAGATTTTTGTTTGAGAGAGTTAAGAGATCACAAGTTATAAAACACCCGATTTCCCATTTTCAAAGATTTTTCTTCTTTCTTTTTTTATGATTTTTCTTGATAATTAACTACCTAACTACAACTTATTTGTGTTGACATAATGTATTGTTTTCATTACCTCATTGGTAACTTTTAGGATCATAGAATAAAAAGCACAATTAAGTGTCTAAAAGATAATTTCATCATCCCCGATTTTTCACTTTTCCCATGCTAAGCTTAAAAACAAGATCATTGTTAATTACAAGTCATGACACTAACACTACTCATAAATACTAATTGTGTACTTACTTTTCCTCCCGCAAATCCTACTTTTATATCTCTAGATTTTACTTAAGTCATATACCCGAAGGCTCTTTAAAACTTGTTTCGATATTTATTATTTCCAAAAATAAAGCGTAATGGTAAGAACACAATAATTAGCTCCTAGCCCTTTTTAAAAGATCAAATGTCATCAAGATTAAAGTCCACATCGAGGCACCCAAAATTTGGCTTTTATTAGGCTACTTAAGCAAGGCATCATTCATGTCATATACCCTAAGGCTCTTTAAGACATGAATGGACCAATCTTATTTACACCATATACCCTTAGGCTCTTTAAGGCACAAAGTAAGATAATAATTAAGCAACATTATTATACCTTAGTCCTTTAGAAGGCTACAACATCGGCCACGCCTCCGACAAGATGTAGCAATCATATTTCAACTTCGGAAACTTCCTCGACCTTTTAGAAGGCTATAACATCGGTTATGAGCCAGCAAGATACATCAAACTTTTATCAGTCTCGGATATTTATTGAATTCTACTTATTCCATATACCCTAAGGCTCTTTAAGGAATAAGCAAAATATTTCTTTTTATGATAC
>BQNB010171711.1:0-13535 GCA_026074375.1 Tanacetum coccineum
TTGATCCCATGCTTCAGAAAACGTCTCATTAAATCTTTGTTGAAATCTCGTGATTTCATTTCGAAGATTTGTGGTTTTAGAAGGAGGGAAAAATTTGTTGATGAATTTTGAGACAAGATCATCCCATGTTTGAATCGATCAAGCCAAATCCGGGCTGCCACCTCGAGGGAAAATGGGAAAAGCATAAGCTTTACCGACGTACTCGGGACGTTCGGGAACTTCATCGTTGAAGTGATCTTGTTGAAGAATTGCTTGTTTTGAACGAGGTTGATTAAACCATGCTTCAACTCAAAGTTAGCATTGATTTCAGGGACTACAATTGCATCTTCGTAACCCTCGGTGGGTGCTTCGAGCAATTGAGCCATGGTACGATTATCAGCCATTGGAGGTGGGGGAGGAGGTGGATTTTCAAATGGTTCTTCAAGATTAAACTGTTCAACAACAGGAGGTGGGGCCTGGTGTTGTTGATTATGAAGATTACGAGTTTGGGAACGAGTGTGCATACACTAAGAAAGAAAATTTACACTAATTTTTTTTTGGTTTTTGGTTTATCGAAAGTAAATTCACAATTTATTTTAATAACGGACAACGAAAAAGACAACTTAAACCTAATAATCGACAAGCTTCTCGGTAACTCTTCGAAAAGAAAAACGCACAAAGGAGCGGAGGAATAGGAAAGCGCGAAGCTATTAAAAACCTTTTTCCTTTAGGGTCGTAGTTCCTCGGAACAACCCGCCTTATACCCCTCTTAGAGTTTGTTTATCCTTTAAAAGGTGAACCGTACCTCGCAAGTGATACAAAAGGCAAGTTTTTAAATCTTTTGTTCGAGTTGGGAACCAAAAAGTTCACCGGAAGTTATTATGATAATACCTCAGTTGAGAATATTATATTTTGGTATTTTACCAATTTGTGAATTTTATTAATAATTAAAGACAATGTTTTTATATTTTGGTTTTTCTTCTTTTTTTTTTTTTAATTTTTCTTTTAAATGATAATTATACTAAAAAGAAAATGAAAATATTTTTGTACTTTTTGTTTTTTTTTTGTTTTTTTTTTTTTTTTTTATATGATAATATTCACAGATTCAAACACAAATGCCAAACGTAACGATAAACGGTTTCACAGCCTCCCCGGCAGCGGCGCCAAAAATTGATTGATGTCAAACTACACCTTAAAATATATATAATATATAATAAAGTATAAAATATATATAGTAAGAATAGTCTAGAAACAAAATCAATAAAACCGAGAAGTAGTATAGAATGTTCCCGGGTCGTTTATCCCCAACGAGGCTGGACTGGAGAATCGATACAGTCGGAAGATTGGAGTTTGAATGAGAAAAATGATTTGAGATTGTGTAAAGTTAAATTAAACAATAACAAACAAAAACGTTTAAGAAAAACCTAAAAACTATTAAATTAAGCTAGAAAACGAGAGCACGAATCCCGAACAAAGGGGGGAAAACCTAAAATCTTCAAAATTAACCCTATGAAGAAATTTTCACTTCTAAACTACTCTAGGGGACTAATAACGAAGAATGAAAAAGACTAGACTGAAAACGGAGGTCGTTTGACCCAAAAACGAGTCAAGACAAAAACCGCACCCGAGCCCGTTCTTTAAAAGTCAAAAAGTTACAAAAATGACCCTACGAAAATTTTTATATTTTTCCTACAAACTATATGACTAAATAAAATTTTCTAAAAAAGAAAAATATTTTTTTGATAATTTTTGTATTTTTTATGAATTTTTTAAACTTTTAACTAAATTAAATTATAAAAAATACTAAACGACTTTTAAAAATTCTGAAAATTTTACTAAAATTACTTTACACTATAACTAACCTACGAAAAATAAGAAACTAAAACTTGGCTTATAAATAAGCCCGAAAATAAGCTGTAAACAGCTTATGGCTTACAAGGCAAAAATTGGGTTAAATAAATAACCACTTGGGACTTTAATGAAAAAGTCCCAAGGGCGCAGCGGTAAGTGATGTTTATAAAAGAGAGGTGTACGAGGGTAGAGACCCGGGTTCGAGTCTTGCTCACCCGGGTCACCCCTTGTCTCCTTTTTTTTTTTTGAAAAACTTTGTGAACCAAAGTTGTTAAGCTTATTGAGCTTAACAACTTTCAAAACTACAACTTTTTCTAAAAAGCTAAGAATAAGCTTAAAAAGAGCTTTTTAAAACGACAGAAGCTAAAATGAGCTTAAAGGCTTAAAATGTGGCTAAATCTTGGACTTTTTGGACACTTAAGCTAAAACTAGGACTAGAAAGCTAAAAGGATTGACTAACTTATCCTAAATAAGCACTGAAAAGCTAAATGGTGACAACTAAATAAGCTGAAAAAGGGCTTAACTACACAAACACTTAAAATTAGCTAAAGGCTAAGAATGGCTTATCTCTTGGGCTGTTTACACAAAATAAACCAAGGAAATGGCAAATAAGCAAACACAGCTTATCAAACTAACCTGATAAGCCACTAGGAACAATAATAAGCAATTGAGATAAGCTTAATAAGCCAAAGAGTAGCTTAATACCCACAACGGTACTAACTAAAGAGTTAGTACTGTTGGTGTAGAATTTGGCTTAGGGTCTCACCCTTGGCTTAAAAATAAACAACAAGAAAGGCTTTTTAAGGCCTGAAATTAAGGGTACTTATCTAAGAGCTTATTGGCTCTCAAAATAAGCCAAAAGCTTGGGCTTAAGTTCTCTAAAAAGCTAAGAAAGAGGGCTTAAAATTCAAAGGGCTACTTAATGCTTAAAAATAAGCTACTTGGACTACAAACTAAAAGCTACAACTAAAGGGGCTTAAACAAGGGCTTATTGGCTTTTTAGATAAGCCAAAAACTTGGGCTTAGGTTCACTAAGAAGCTAGAAAAGGATGCTTAAAATTGGACCCCTAGCACCAGGGGAGCCCTGAGTGGCAGACCCAAAGGGCTCTTTGCAGCCCTTGGTTTAAGCCATCAAATAAGCTCAAAGCTCAAAGATAAGCTAAAACAGACAGAGACAAGCTCATAATGAGCTTGTGCTCAAAAATTCACAAGCTAATAATATGGTTCAAAAGCTAAAAATTGAAAATAAAAAAAAAGCCAATTAAAACTCATGAAAATGTAAATCTAAGACTTGTCAGTCTTTTACCCAGACTCATTAAACAATAAAGAGACTTAGGCTATTCTACTTTGACACCAAAATGCACTTAAATTCAGACTCTAAAGCTAAATTGTGATAACTTCAGCAATTAAGCCCTTTTGGTCCATTGTGGCACCACAGGTTCAAAGGGGGTTTTGCAAAAATCTTAAAAACAAATTTTAAACTTGAAAAACTTCTTAAAAACTCATTTATACTAACTTAAAAATGCAGTTGAAGCTGGCCAAAGTGATCAAAAGAATTTTAACTCAATCTGACCCATTTAAGCCACTGTCCCAAACACCCCTTTAATAATGAAAGCAGTCTTTTTAAACTAATTACACTGATTTTCAACAAACAACCTCTTAATACCAGATATTAAATGACTTTTAAGGAACCTAATGAGCACATTAGAAAACAAAAATAAGCAGTTACAATAAGCCATCAGCAATGGACAGATTTTAAGCTATAAAAAGGGAGAGACTAAATGAACAATTATAAAAGAAATGAAAACAAATAAGGAGGTTCAAATGACAAGAATTAAGATAAGATAAGCAGATTATAAGAACAATAAGGCTCAATAAGATGAATTTAAGCAATGCTACAATGATACTAATAAAACAAAGAAAAATTGACTTACCCGTCCCTTTGCTCTAAGCATAGGTTATTAGGGCTCACAAGAGCTTTTCTACTAAGCTCCAGCTTGTGTTAAACAAGCTGGTAGGTCCAATAAGCCCATCTAATTTTGGCTTATCATCCAGTAAATTAAGCTGAGGAATTTTTGTGATATATATTTTTTTATGAACAAAGGTAAAATGCAATTCAAAACTCAGGAATGTAACTGAAAACTTTTCTTTTATTAAAACTTAGGAACTTGATACAACGCTTATAAATAAGCTAAGACTGAATAAGTAAAAGAAACAAGAGATAACTTAAAAATGGAAATTGCACTTCAATTTAAAACTTGCAAAATTACATAAAAAAAGACTAACTCCTAATACTCTATCTTCTCTTCCTCTTTTATAGGCAGCTTGTCTCCAATCTTTGTGTTAGTTGTGTTTCTTTGGTGAGAGGAAATCATAACTTCAATCCTAGCCTTCGGTATCAATTTGTGCTTCTTTTGTAGTGATCCCAGCCCTTGAATTTGACCTTGAGAAACGTGGGATTGCCAACATGGCGTTGCTCATTGAAAGGGTTGATAGTGGAGAGGAGGGGGTGGTTTTATCCCATGGAGGTTTAGGGTTTTGCAGGGTAAAAGGGAGGTTGAGTGTTTTGGGAAGAAGGGAAGGGAATCCCGTGAGTGTATTTGGGAGTTTGGTCTTGGCGGGAAAATGGGTTAGGGTTAGGGTTTATCTACGTTTAATTTTGGGGGAGAGGGGTAAGGTTTGGGTGATTGGCAAGAATAGACCCGCAACTCGTATAAGAGTTTAACATGAAGGGTCCTTGTGGTGATATAACTTTTAAGAAGTGGCAGGATTGGTCCCTCAGGGTTCCTTGTGGTTTTGCATTTTTCGCCTTCATTGGTGTAAAACAAGGGAAGAGGGTTTGGCAGAAATGCCCCCTCAACCTTATATCTCTAATTGCAAATTTAGTCCATGTGGTAAAACAAGTTTGGGACTTTGGCAGGTTTACCCCCTCACTTGTTATTTCAAGTAAATTGCAAAATCAGCCCTTGAAGTCTTTTCTTCTTGTGATACACTTAGGGATTTGACATTTTTGGTCCCTCAAGTTATATTTCTTCTGATTTTGACTTCCTTTTGACTTTGACTGTTTGACTTTCCTGTTGATTTTTTTTTGACTTGATTGACTTTTTGGCTTCGATTTGGCTTTGTCTTCACACACTTTTCCATTCCGTGCTTAGTTTTGTCGTTTTTGGCTTTGTTTTTCGTTCCTTTTGTGAATATCCGTTTCCTGCACAACACAAATGCAAAACAAACATATATTTGGCAATTTTTGTCTGCTTTTGCACCTTTGGAGAACTGTTGGGAGAGTAGAAATGATGATAACAAATCATACCAAGCCCGTGGAGCCTGCTTTAACCCGTAAAGAGCCTTCTTCAGCTTGTACACATGGTTGGGATTATCTTGATCTACAAAACTGTCTGGTTGACTGACGTAGACCTCTTCACGTAGTATACCATTTAAGAATGCAGTCTTGACATCCATTTGATAGACTGTCATGTTCTTGTGAGCGGATTATGCAATAAAAATTCTTATAGCCTCTAGTCGTGCAACCGGTGCAAAAGATTCTTCAAAGTCGATCCCCTCTTCTTGATGATATCCCCTTGCAACCAACCTAGCCTTGTTTTTCAAAACACCTACCAACTCATCTAATTTAACCTTAAAAATCCACTTCAAAGTTACTATCATGACACGATCTGGACAAGGAACGAGCTTCCATAATTCAAGTCATTTGAACTCATTTAGTTCTTCTTGCATTACTTCGATCCAACAGGATTCCTTCAAAGCTTCTTTATAATTCTTTGGTTCAACGGAAGTAAGGAAAGCATCATAGTAGCAAAACAAGGATTCTTTTTCTAGTTGCTGTCTGGTAGAGACAGGTCGAGAAGGACTTCCAATGATATTATCCAGTGGATGATCCTTGGTCCATTTTCTGAGGTGTTCAGGTGGTTAATTTACTGAGTGCACATTAGTTGGAATAACATCCCTTAAAGAAGATTCTGTAGAATTTGGTTTTGGAATTAGAACACCAAAGAATGGATCGTTATCTAGATGTGCAATTTCAATATTATGAAAATGTTCTTCAACACCGGGAGGAATTTTTGGAGATTGTGTTTCTTGAGGGGTTTAAGAAGTACTTAGGGATGGTGTATCTTGATCAATTATAGTTGAGGAAGGTGTACCGGTTGGATCAGCAGGTCTTGGAGCAGCAACCACAAGAACAGGAGAAACAACACTTGGTGGAGGATTGAAGTACTCATCAAGCATTGGCTGAAACAAAGTATCCTAGTCCTCCTTTTTTGGTGGGACATACGGTGTTAGAGAAAGAGGATATGGCACGAGTCCTGAACTGATTGTTCCAAGAGTCAAGAGTTAAGGCCCGGGTCCTGAACTGAATTATTCAGAAGCCATAGTTGTCAGCTCATCAAGGTCAACGTGAATAGTTTCAATGATTAGACAGGTCCTCTTGTTGTAGATTCGGTAAGCCTTCTTTGCAGGAGCATAACCGACAAGATTCTAATATCTGCTTTAGGTTTCAACTTGCCAAGATCTTCACTATCATTAGTGGGGTAACATAGAGCACCAAAGACATAAAGATAAGATAAGTCAGGTTTCCTGTCATGGAGAAGTTCATATGGGGTTTTGTTGTTACGTTTATGGATTAAGGATCGATTTTGTATATAGAAAGTTGTCGCAACTGCCTCTCCCTATAGAAATAATAGAGCCTTCGAGAATATCAACATTGTTCGTGGAGCTTCCACTAATGTTCGGTTCTGTCTTTCAACAACGTCGTTCTGCTGTGGAGAGTGAGCAACGGATGTTTGATGTGAAATCCCGACATCTTCATAGTAAGCCCTCAGGGTTTAATTGACAAACTCTGTGCCATTATCTGTTCTGATATTTCAGACTATCGCATTGAGATGAACTTGAATCATTTCAAGAAATTTAATCACGAACTCTAGAACTTCATCCTTCGATCTTAAATTTTTTACCTAAGTAAACCGAGAGTAATCGTCAACAATAACCAGTATGTATTTTCGTCCATTGATACTTTGAATCCTCATTGGCCCGCATAGGTCCATGTGCAGCAGATAGAGCTTTTCTTGAATTGAGTCCTTAGCTTTAGGTATGTGGGTGTGCTTCTTGCTTTTCCCTAGAGCACAGGCGGAACATAAATGATCGTTCTAAAACTTTAATTTGGGCAGCCCGCGAACCAGTCCTTGTTTAGCCAGTGTAGTGATAGAACCGAAGTTTAAATGTGACAACCTTCGATGCCATAACAAAGACTTGGTATTTGAGGCTTTTGACAATAGATAAATGGGAGACGATAGCATCATATCTTCCAGAGACAAGGTGTATAAATTTGAGCCCCTTGATCCCTTGAGTAAATCAACACCTTCTAAGTCACGAATGTAGCAGGTGTGTTTGCGAAAAGCTACCTCGAGATCGGAGTCACAAAATTGGCTAACGGAAAATAAGTTGTGACCTAACCCTTCCACATAGTAAACCCAAGAAATCGTAACATTGCCCATCTGGTCGTCGCCATAGCCCATTATCTTTGCACTCTGATCGTTACCAAATCTTACAGTAGCCAGAAATTTGTGAACAAAGTTGATGAGCTAAGAGTGGTTTTCTATCATATGCTTGGAGCATCTGAAGTCCAAATACCAGAGAACAATTAGGATAACCTAAAATTGACAAAAGAAGAAGATGTAGATTTTAAAACAGTGGATCCCTAATGTTTGTTGGGTTCTGAGATGTTAGAAGGCCTAGATCCTAAGATACCAGGTTCACTGCTCAAATCTACCAATTTTGCAACTTTGGATTTCCTAAAGTATATCTTAATCTCTAGATTAGGAGTAGTTACTGATTTTGAAGTGTTTTCCTTAAGAGGATCTACTTTAGTGGAGGTGATCCTAGTTAAAGGGCACGTGTTTCTAACTATAGTGAAGGTCCATCATGTAGGTTTCCACCTATAACCAATATCAATGAATACTTTACTAGTAGGTTTCCAAGTTTTCTTCTTTTTGTTACTCTTAGCATATTTAGATTTAGAACGCACATTCACATCATTAAAAAATTCAAGAAAACACACATCATGATTTGCATCAAACATACATTGATTACATTTAACATAAATTAATTCATAATTCGCATTTAACAGTGTATGCTTAACATTCGCATTACATACAGGTTCACTAACACGATTTGTTTTATTTGAATTAGATTTAACGCTCCTAGAGTGTTCTTCTACTTTATTCTTCATGTTGCTACTAGTTGTTTATGAGATCCTATTGTTTTTGGTATTGTCTGAAGGCTGTGATCTGCTAGCACTAGTAGAACTCTTCATTCTTGTAGAAGGCAACACAGGTTTGTTAGAATCTTATGTTTTGTGGGAATCTGCCTATTTTTGAGTATTATTAGATGATGTGCCAGTTTCTGCAAACCTAACTTTCTTGTTTTTGTTCAATGGTGTGACTGCAACCAGTTTCTCACTATGTTTTGTTAAACTAGGGCATGTAGCTTTAACATAAACTAGCACCTCTTAAATTCGTTGGACAATCTAACAAGCAAAGTCTAAATCACCATCTAAAGGTCTTAGTGCTCTAGCGTGTTCAACTATTTCCTGAAGTGTGTCAGCATGTTCCCGAGAGTGCTTAATATAGTCCATGTGAGCATCCCTATTGTTCAATACTTTAGGAGCTAGAGGTTCTAAATCAAGCTTAAACATTCCAAGAGCAATAACCTTGGCCTTATTCGGTGTGACATGCTTTTCAACCACATTTTTTCCTTTTAAACTCTCAATATGTTTCTTCAAATTAGCAATTGAGACATCTTTTGCATCTAGCTTAGCTTGCCATTCATTTATTTTGAAAAATTCCAAAATTTCAGGAGCATTTTGATTGTTAAAAGATCTGTTATTCAGAAAACTCTGTTTTTGATGTTGTAATTTAAGTTCAAGATTAACATTAAGATTTTCAAGTCATGAACATCTAAGTACAACTTCATCAAAAAATTCATTTTCAATCATTTGTTCCTTTTTGGCAAGCTCAACCTTGAGCAATAGATTCTCACTGTTTTTCATCAATATAATCCTGCTCCAATTTAGAATAATTAGTGAGGGTAGCAAGAGAATTTACACATATCTGAACTATGCCTTGCGATAATAGAAGTTCAAATAAGTGATCATTTTCCTGCTTTAACCGCTCACTTTCAAGATTACCATCTACAAGACATTTATGATTGGCAGATAACACATTGACAGGTACAGAATTAACATGCATCACAATATTCATAACATCTTGACAGATAATATGGCCTAAGAGTCGATCATTATCTAGAGACAGTTCTTTGTTTTGAATATCAAAATATTTCTTGTCTACAGAACATTGTTCAACAACAGCTTCCATTTGGTTAAAAACGTTTTCACTTTATTAAGTTCACTGTAAAGACCATTTTTAAAATCTTTAAATGATGCTCGTAAAGAATTTATAAATGAAATGACTTCTTTTTTGAAAACCTTTTTGGTATGTTCAAAACCCTATGACCCCTTAGTTATTGCATCAGGTGTGGTTCTTACTTTCACCACCTTGTCAAACCTGGCAATGTGATTTTTTAGGTTTTGAAAACTTGTATTTACCAAACTTACCTTTGGAAGTTCTTTAGGAACCTTGATTTCAATTGATGTTTGTGTGATAGCAAGTTGTTCAGTCTTAGGTTTTAAAAGTGGTAATCAGAAAGCTTGTTCTGCAAACAATGGTACTTGTGAAACAAAACGTTTTCCAAAATCTTTAGCCAATTTATTGAACTCGTTATAATTAATTAGAGAAATATTAATTTTTTTTTGAAATTGGATCATTTTGTTTTGCAAGCATTTTTGATCGACTCTCTTCCTCTAAAATCAAAGTCTCTTCTTCATCAACCACAGATATCACATTATGTTTCTTAGATATCATAATACCATCATATAATGTTGGCTTAATCCGCTAAGCTTTCTTAAGATAAAACAGATTTTGATAACCAAGAGCTTGTTTGTGAGTATCATCATAAAAAACTTATGGTTTCGTTAGCATGTGCACCATTTGCGCAGATTGACCCACTTTATAAACAATATTATCTAGTTACTTGATTTTCTTTTCTAAATCAATTTCTTTGTCCATGTATTTATTTTCTTTTTCTTTGGATTCCTTTTTGCAAAAAGTAAAATTTGCAATAACGATTCCTTTTCCTTGACTTGTTTAGAAAGAGTCTGTTTAAGCGAGTCAATTTCTTGCTTAAGTGCATTCTTATTCTGAATCATGTCATCAATTTGTGAATCAATCATTTTTTAACAATGACTCAAATCAACATTAAGTCTTTGTTTAAAAGTTTTAACTCGTTCCTTATATCTTTCAAGCTCAGCGGTTAAGGATTCATTAACACGTTTATTTTCTAGATCAATCTTATTACAATTAGTTACCTGATTAGACATTTGTTCAAACACAGACATTATCATGGCATCTTGTTGTGCAGAAGAGTTAGTATCTTGAACAATCGTATTTTGCGTTTGTTGTAGATACTGTTTATAAGAAATGATATTACTATCACTTGTTATTTCGTTATCTGGAACATAATCAATAAGGGATTGTTCAAATTTCTACGTCTCTTACACATTTGATTAATCGTATCATTATTTTGATAAGAGTCATGTTGTGTTACCTCAGAGAAGATGTCTGAACCGTAACTAGAGAGATTGGCCATTAGAACCACTTTTGCTGAAGAGATATCATCAAAATCTGAATCATAAGCATCTAGATCATCAGTGTGGAAAGCAACATTCTGTGGAATAGTTGTCTGAATAGCTTGACCATCTGGAATCCATAGATATGCTAGAAATGCCAACTGTTCCTCGTCTAAAACTTGACCAGATTCCTATGCTTGAACCAGCAACATATTTTCCTTGAACCATGCCAAATTCCTTGGCCTTTTTGGCTTAGTGCACTGCCTTGCCATATGCCCTTCACCCTGACAGTTATAACACTTAACAACCCTTGCTTGACTAGCTACATTGTTTCCCCCCTGAACTTGTAGCATTTCCCTTAGTTCCCGTACCAGCAAAAGTCTGACCCAGTCTCCTTTGAACTTGTTGAACAACAACCCTACCATCCTGAATAATAGCTTGGTTTCTTAGATTAGAAGATGTTCTGAGTTGGTTGTTGGTTGAAGGAAAACATGATGTAACTACAGTTGACATAAATGCCATTACTTTGTTGAGACAAGCAATTGGATTATCTCCTGGTAGAAATACAAGAATAGCAAGACCTGAGTCTAATTGGGAAAATTCAGTTTGTGGTTATGGTGAAATTAGAGGGGAATGATAAGCATTTTGAGGAACTGATGATGTTGGATGACTGATTTGAGACTGATAAGCATGTTGATATTGTTGTTAATGATGAGGTGCTTCATAAGTTGGTAAGTATGGTTGATAAGAATGGACTTGTTGATGAGTAGATGAGAACTATTGTGGATACTAAAAAGAATTCGTCCGAGTCTGACGGTTAGCAACCAATGCAAGTAAATCCAGATATCTTTCACGTAATAGTCATGTTTCATTTACATATCCCTTATGTTGACTTAGATATGCATATAGCTGATCATAATTGGTAGTGTACAAGTTCTTTGCTAGTTTGACATCAGTCACAAACTTGCTCCATTCAAGTTAAAGAGCATTCAAAAACTTTATATTCACCTGGACTTGCTGCATTGTCATGCCAATTGTGTGCATATCATTGACGAGTTGAGCAAATCGCTAGTAGTAGTCATAAAGAGATTCACCCTTGATTGATGTAAACTTATCAAACTTATTGTACAGCTTACATTCACATTCTTGATATGACAATTCAGTGCCTTGCATGAGTAAGTTGACTCTATCCCTGATTTCTTTAGCCGTCTGACAGTGGTTGATAAGAGAATACACATCTGGTGGAAGACCTTGAAGAATAATGTTAATTGCTTGAACATCATAGTCATCTTGAAGTTTTTCTTGTTCAGTGAGCTCTGCATATTTTTTTGGTCGAATTACACCATATTTTTTAATAGTTAGATAGACAAGAGGTCCATTTTCAATAGATTCAAGCATCATTCTACCGTTTTTCTTTCCTTTAATGTATAGCAACATATGACTCTGCCACGAGTTATACATTGACTTGTCAAGCATAGGAGGACGGTTCTCGGCACCAGCAACTATCATATGTTCAGCAAATGTTGTCATTGTTAATGATGTTATGTGAAGAGATTTGAAGGATCGATTCAGTGATTAATAAGAATTATGTTAAATTGTGTTTAATTGATGTTGTTTTAAGTGTACTTGATGGTGTTTTTGTTACAAATTAAGTCCTTGTTGTTGTTTTGTTCTTCAGTCAAATGGCAGATATTGACTAGGTCAAACTTGTAGAACGTAGGTCAAAATGCAACAATTGACTAAGTCAAAGTAAGGTGAATTGAGGTCAAATGGCAGATATTGACTAGGTCAAACTTGGAGAACTTAGGTCAAAATGTTGAAATTGAATAAGTCAAACTTGGATTAAAATGCATAAGTAAAATGATCAAACCACATGTCTAAGAATATCAAACCACAAGTTTCAAGGTTCAAACCACAAGTATTTTGTGGATCAAACCGCAGGTTTCAAACTGCCAAACCGCTACTTGAGATATCAAACCGCAACCTTTGTAAAGTGTCAAACCGCAACAATTTTGGGTCAAACCACAACTCTAACTATGTCAAACCGCAACTTTCGAAACCAAACCGCAGCTTTTAGCAAATCGCAGGTTTCAAACCGCAACAATGGAGGTCAAACCGCAACTTGGTGGTATCAAACCGCAACTTTTTGTGGTATCAAACTGCAACTTTTTGCAGTCAAACCGCAACTTTTGCAGTCAAATCGCAGGTTTTACCAAACCGTTAGGACGAGTACCAAAACACAAAAAATGCATAAAAACCATAATTTTAGACGTTTTTTCTCAAATTTTTTTGCAAAACTAACAATGTTTAGGCTATATCTAATATAAAAACACAAACTTTAACATTTAAATCTTTAAAATTTGTATATTTAAAGTTTTCGTGTTCTATAGCTTTCGAATGAAGGTTTTTACAAATTTTCCAAGATCAAACGCACACAAAACTACATGTAATCACTCCATGGAGTATGATACCAATTGTAAAATATCAATAACACACATTATAATTAAAATTTAGATAGAAAGTTTAGAGAGGGAAAGGGTGAAAGGCTTTTCTAAAAAGAGAAACAATGTAATATTAGATTATGAGAAAAACCAACACCCTCTCCATGGAAGGAGAGGGTTTATATACTTCTTACAACCATGGTTGGGGTGTGTGACCCATGGATAGTCCATGGGTCAGCCCGTTTCCTTTCTTAAAATAATAAAATGTTTACTACGAGCTATGACTTACTATATTGGAAGTAACCGAGACTTTTTTGTATTTTTAACAAACCCCTGAGTCCTTGCTATACTAGACTGCAACGATTAGGTACTCTGCCTAGGGAGCTGTAAAACCTGGTGTGTTACAACGACCGCGCATCAAGTTTTTGGCGCCGCTGCGTGGGGAATATTATAGGATCGGACTCTATAAATCTTAGATCTACTCACTTGATTTCTATTAAGTGAGATTTAATTTATGTCAATTAGCTTTCTTTAGTCTATCTTTTCTTTGTGTTATTTGTTTTGTAAAT
>BQNB010171713.1:1883-13535 GCA_026074375.1 Tanacetum coccineum
GAGTTCGTTCAAAGTAGATCGCGTGCTCATGCACTAAAAAGAAATAAGATAGAAAATATTTTTGGATTTTTTTTGGTATGTTTATATATATATATTTAGATACGAAAATAACTTTCAAGAGAAAGGATCTCCATGGAACTAACTCGAAACAAAACGTAGAACTCGTACAACTGTTCCCGACAACGGCGCCAAAATTAGATTCGTCACAGGAGGCGAATATAGTATAAGTATTTCCCATTGGATAAAATAATCACTTGAGGACAAGTAAAAATCTAATCTTCTGGAGTCGTTATCCACGGCGAGAATTGAATTGAGATTCACGTTAATGTTGCTCGTTTGATGCTTGATTGCCAAATATTTTTGATTTTGATTTTAAAACTAAGAATTATACTACTAGATTTCAAGCTAAAGATATAAGATATATAAAACAAATATGCTTGCCAAGTAAGTTATTAGGATCCTCAGGTGTGAACTAAGTACTAATCAATGAACCAATACCCGTCTAATAAATCATTTCCTCACAACGTTGGTTTATTTTAAAAAATGATTTTTTATCAAGGTATTAATTACTAAATTTATGCCTAATTATTCTTACGGCTTTTGCCCGTTCGAATAATCAAAACACAAATCTAAACAATCCGTAAATTATTAATCAATAAAAGCTTTTAAAATTTCACACTTAATTTTCCAAATACTCACTTAGCAAGCATAATAAAACTAGCCACTAATCATACTAATTATCAAATAAACCATTTTAAGCAATTAAACTAAATTAAAATTGAAAAGAGAAGAGATAAGAGGATAGAACCCGAATGACGAAACCAAAATGATTAAAACCGCCCGATCTAATAATCTACCAAAATACTAAAGTTTAGGAGCTTAGAGCTTTAAACTTGAGATATTGAGTTAGCTTACTAGACCCTTAAGCTCCACACCAAAGAGTAGAATCGAACAAACATCATAAATAAAACAAAAGGCATACTGTTAACTAAAACAAAGTTATATTTTGTTTTGCAAAATTTGAAAACTGATATTATGAAATCGAATGGGCTAATGGCCCAAAACCAATTTTAAACCTACTGTTCTTAAAATTCTAGTGGACAAGGCCCAAAGTCAATTTCACTTTTGTAATATCAAACCAACGGATCAATGACAAAAATTAGCTTCTGTTGTAAAATGTGAAATCAAAACAGTATTGGAACTTTTTTTAAAAACTAGGAAGAAAGCTTAACAATAAGCTAGAGATGCTCTCGAAAGAAAAGGTAGACTAAGGCTTATATAATAAGCCGAGTAAACGAATACTCGTCGCTACCCATGTGTTATCGAATCGAGCTTAGAAAATAAGGAACGATTAAACCACTATTAGTACCACGAATAACCGAATAAGCTGTTTGAGAGCTTACGTGAATCCAACTTATGTAAAGCAAAAGGGTACGAGACTAAGAATGCAAAATAACTACTAAATAAGCTAGATCTACCATTAAAAGCTATCTAAAAAAAAGGCAAAAAGCTCTCAAAACTTCAAGGTGACAAAGCTTACTTTGAAAATAAGCCGAGCTTAAAAGCTCAATGCACCTTTCTTTGCGTTCGAATCGAGCTTGAGACAAACGAAAGAGTAAATAAGCTAAAGTAAAAAAAACTTAAACGAATAAGCTTAACAAAGGAAACGAACAAAGCTAAATAGCTTATTCGAGCTTAACAAGGGAAACGAACAAAGCTAAATAGCTTATTCGAGCAAAGGAAATAAGCTAGGATAATAAGCATACCGACCAAACTTCATTAATAAGCATAAAAAGTTGAATACAATAAGCTGAATAAGCAATTCAGATAAGATGGAAATTACAAGATGAAATTATAAGCTAACTTTTAACTATGCTAAGTGAAAGAAAAAAAATACAAAAGATAGATTTCATTAGCAGCATCACGTTTGGCTTTTATAGCCAAATTGAGATCAGGGCAGTGTTGTAATTTCACATCCAAGATATTTAGTGAGCTGCTAGGAGGATAAGGGGCAACATAATTACCAAAAATTTGTCAAGAGTGGGACTCGAACCCTGTTTTTCTCGTGTAACAACCCAACACCACAACCATCTGAGCTAACAACTCTTTTGTTAAGAGTATACATTTAATTTCCTTTTAATCCTTTGTAGGCTGGGCTAATTTTGGGCTTAATTAAACACTAGTAAACTTGGTCGGCCCGTTAAAGGTGAACCGGGTCGAGTCTTGGAGCGGGGCCGGATCCGTTGGACTCGTAATTTCGTGCTCTTTCCATCGGTATGCTCGTGGCCTTTCTTGGATTTCGTCTTGACTTCTAAAAATGAGCAAACTTGATCGAGTCGAGCCTGAAAATCTCCGTTTTTGCTCTGTTTTCAATTCCTTAAACCTGTAAGACATAATAACACATACCAAACATATTTGCAATATAATTTAACATATTTTATGGTTATTAGTCTGTTTATTAGTGTTTTCCTTGGTAGAAAAGATGTGTGTTTAAGCACACATCAAGTTCATATCCCTGTTTTTATATAATTACAATGATTGATAACTTTGGGGTGAGAAACATGCATTGTTTTACAATGGATGCAAGTACCCTTTTATACAAATTACGAGTTTGCCTAAGTAGTTATAACCCACTATGCCCATGAATCATGAACTGTTAATTACTAGATTGTAAGCGCGAATGTTACGAGTAGATCTATTTGGGATTGACATCCCCATTCGGGTGAGTAGCGCTCACTAGTTTCGGAGGTACCGAAACGAAGAATGTATGCCATGTCGGAAAAATTTGGATGTTGCGGGTTGAACATCTACACGGGCACATTATTTGCATTAATTTGCATACATATATGTTGTAGCTTTAGTGTCATGAGCTTAGTGCATTTCGTAATTACTTTTGAGATATTGTATGTGTTACATGTCTTACACTTGAAAATCTTGCGGTCCTACTTTATACATTAATTAAACCTGTGAATTTACCAACTTTATGTTGACGTTTTAAAGCATGTTTTTCTCAGGTCAACAAAGCAAGAACAAGGATCATTGGTGGGGGGGGGGGGGCGAGGGTGGTCATCTTTTGGAGTACACATTATCATAAAGGATTAAGTGCATTAATTTTGGAGATTTGTTATTATCAAAATTCTTTACATTTTAAAGAATGAACAATTAAGCTATGGGCTTTGTAACAAACAAATTAATTAAATCCAATTTATCATTTTCAACGGCTTATATATATGTCGTTTTTCATATTCTTGTGCTATTAATCTATGATATAAACACTCTCAGACCCATATTCTGCTGCGGGACCTATTTGGGGGTGTTACAAAAAGGAGGATAATTATTTCGAGGACTAATAGGGATATATGTTTTTGTTGGAGGAATCATTTGACATCTTTTATATAATAATGAAAAAACACAATTTCGGGGTTTTTGATATAAGTGAAAACTAAATCACTCCTTATTATGCAATAACTGAATTATTTCTTTTAAGATGTTTAACAAATAAAAGTCTAAATCTTTTTTAATTTGACCAATTTTTTTAAAAATTGGTATGTATAGTTAGATACATAAAAAGCTACAACTACATAAGTATTTTTTTTGTTAAAATACAAATACACGATTATTCAAATACACATACACAAGTACTTGCGAGGACTATACTAATAGTTTTGAACCAAATTTAAAAGTCTAATAAAAAGAGAAATCCACAACTCTAATTTACTCACATTCATTCTACAAACTTAAATTAGGAACCCAACAAACAACCCATGACTATGATCGAAACAAAAAATACTAAAAAAAAACTCTTTGTATATTCTCTCCTGCTCTAAAACTACAACATAACACAAGATGAAGAAATTGATTTTGATTTCGATCATAGTAATCGGTTCAAGATGTTGATCTATGTAGAGTATTGGTGGTCACTAATGGCTATAAAACATGCAAACATAAAAATAAACACATATATGTCATGTTGACCAAACCTTATGAATACATATTTCCTAATTAGTGATATAACCTACTAACACGTTTAAAGGGTGTTTAAAATTACTTGCTTGAATTCATGTTATTATGCAAGCTTCACAACCTTCTTCATCAGTGCGGAATCGCCTTCTTGATCTTCTTGATGCTACACAAACAGGTTAGGGTTTCTTGGGGAAGAATCACTACTTGGATTGCATTAGGTATCACAATACGCAATGTAAAAATTAGGGGTACGAACTATGTAGGTTAGGAGAGTATGAACAGGTAACAAGTTGACTATAATTCGACTTAGTGTTTGACTTGTAGAACTCGAAAGTCTACTAGGGGTTTTAAAACCCTTGGGATTCGGTCGATCTGATTTTGAGAAGGGTGAGAGGGGGAAATTTAGGGGTTTTGAGGAAAGATACGAACCTCTTAGAAAGCCTTTGTATTTTAGGATATCCTAGAAACATCAAAATGACAAATATTAGCAACTCGTTCAGAAGATTAGCATTCGATGCTTGAAATATATACATTAAATTGAGGAGGAGCATTATGCGCACTGCACTCTTTTCCTTCATCAAGTTTTTATCCCATTGGGTTTTCTTGATAAGGTTTTTAATGAGGCAGTATATACCGTATGATAAACGCTGAATATCCAAGGAGGAGTGTTGTAAAATAATACTAATGGGCTTATGTATATTCACCATTATCTCAACCGGCCCGTTAAGGTTTACATGTATTTATCTTCCCTATAAATACTTGATACTTGTAACCTCTTGGATTGATATACATGAATAAGAATTCTCCATTCTCCTCATTCTTCTCTTATTCTTGTGTTCTTGTTCTTTACATTTATAACACAAATTACATAACAAAACAAAACAAAACAAAAGAAGCTCCGAAGGTCATGCTCGTTTTTTCTTTGTTTTTTGATAAATTTTATTCCTTATTCAATTATTAACCAAAATTACTTCAATTTTGATTTTTATTCGTCAATGTAAATGCTTAATTTTATCACGTAAGCGCTTCAGATTTATTGTTGATCCAATTTTGTTATCACTTCAACTCATCTTTCTAAATTAATTTTTATTTAAAGTATTAAAGATGGAGGATCTCAAATGAAACACATAAATACACTCTCAACGCAACAATATAACTTATCAACATAGGATCTCCATCGACATCACCTCATTGGTTATTAAGGGTAATTGTTTCTTTATGTATCTTATTTGGCATTTTTTTAATTTTGTGTAGCGTATTTTTTTAGTATATCAAACTGTTGAATTTCTTCTTTATGGGTGTATCATAGATCAGTTGTGTGTACTACTTGACCATTATACTCATATCATTTACACACTCAAATTACTCTAGGTAAGGGTAAAATGATAAAAATGATACACACGACTGGTTTATGATACACCAAGAAGACGCAATTTAAAAGCATCACATAACAAAGAGAAAAAAATACGCTACACAAAGTTAGAAAAAGTGGCAATTAAGATAAATAAAGAAGCAATTAGCCTTATTATTACATATTTTTAGCTTGCACTATGTCACGGGCCAAATTATGTACGTCGTGTTCTGTATAGAAGTGTGCTGAATGTGAGGGTTCCTAGTTTATCATGTTGGTCTTGTTAGAGTACCCCCAACGATATGGGTGTGGTACGTGCCATGAGTAAATGACTCGATATGGTACTACACTGGTGGGAGTTAGGGTTGGTCCCCTGACAAGTCAAAGGCAAGACGAAACTAATGAACCTCTGTTATACGCGAGACGGATGACTGGTCCTTATCGGTGTTAGGACGCAACACGGGGTTAAAAGGATGACCTGTGACAATTGTTAAAGTTGAACAGATGTGGATCAAAGCAGAATCATTCATGTCGCTCTCCTAAAAGTTTTAAAAAGTATTGGTGGCACAAAGGTGGCGGGAGAGGTCTCCCAAGATGTTGTAGAGAATAATATGATGTTATGTTGGCTTGAGTACATAATGTCGCATTCGATGGAAGCCATATAGAGTAATGGAATAATTGAAACAGAGATGATAGTCGTGCACGCTAGTGATCATAAGTCAACAGAAAGAGTAATGGACTAATTAAAGAGGAAGTGTAGTCGCTGCACGTTGGGACCCAAAGAGTCGTCGAAAGTAGAATGTCCTTTTAAGCCATGAAGCCAGAGTAAATCCAATTCATTTTAGGGAAGTCGTTCATTGAAGCGAATGATCATGCACAAGGTCATGCATGAATTGGTGGTGAGAGAATGTCATGAGGCAAATTCTAAAGGTTAAGTTGGTTGGAAGCGTGTTGAATGCGAGGATTCTTGGTTTATCGTGTTTGTCTTGTTGGAGTACCCCAATGATATGGGTGTAGTATGTGCCACGAGTAGAGGACTCGATCTAGAATGGTAGTCTGGGGCCGCTCCCGTGATGAGTCCGAGATAGGACGAAACCATTAAACATATTGTAAGTGAATGAATGTTTTGTGTATTCCGCAACATAGCCAAACAATACATATATATAGTACTAGGGCTTGGACTTGAGCCCAATACAACCAATATACATATAATGACAACTAATGATAACTAATGATAACTAATGACAACTAACGATAACTAGTGACAACCAACGATAACTAATGACAACTAACACTCCCCCGCAGTTTGAGCGGGAGGACACCAGACACTCAAACTGGCACAAAACTCTTCAAACAAAGCAAGAGGTGCTGAACTGGATTATAAGACAAATACACAACACTAACGTTATCACAGTAAATAAGCATAGCGAAAGACAAGGGTGTGTGCAACTCACGTAAAAGATTTCTCAACCAACAAGTTTCAGCAACAACATTGGCAACACCACGATACTCCGCCTCTGCACTAGAACAAGAAAGCGTCGGCTAACTCTTAGAGGGCCAAAAGAGAAAGTTGTTGCCAAGAAATACAGAGTAACCTGAAGTCGATCGCCGAGTAGTTAGGAAACCAACCCAATCAGTATCCGAATAAGCAACCAAAGATGTAGTAGATGATGAAAAAAACTGTAACCCATAATCCAATGTACTACGAACATTGTTGCAAAAATCAGCCTAGGCGGTCGATTAATTGACGCCTAGGCGCTAGGCGGGGATTAACCGCCCAGATTTTTAATAATCGGCCTTATTAATCAGTTTGGTCAAAAATCGATCAACATACCAATTAATCGGATAAAAATCGACCAAATCAGGCATAAATCGGCCAACTCGGTTACGGATAGAAATCGGCCTAATCAGGCATAAATTGGCCAAATCAGACAAAAATCGGCCAAATCATACACATAGTTTCAAAATTTGTTATTATTATATATATATAATCGAATCCGATTAGTCCCCGATTAATCCTCGCCTAAACGATTAATCGCTAGGCGGTACCCGGTCGCCTAGCTAGCGCTAGCGATTTTTGCAACATTAACCACAAACATACCTCAAGATTCGTTTAAGAGCAGAAAAATGAGGCTCTCGCGGATCATGCATATAGAGACAAATCTGCTGCACTGCATAAGAAATATCAAAGCGGGTAAAAGTAAGATATTGTAAAGAACCCGCAAGACTCTGATACAAGGTCGGATTAGAGGCCGAATCACCATCATCTCCAAGCTTAGACTCCGTATCAACAGGTGTTTGACTAGGATTACAATTAACCATATGTGCCCTCTCAAGAATCTCAACAGCATATTTTTGTTAAGATAAGAACATCTTTGAAGAATCTCGTGTCACAGAAACACCCAGAAAATAATTAAGTGAACCGAGATTTGTCATAGAAAACTCCTGATGCAATAAAGCAATAATCCACTGTAATAAAGTATCTGAAGAAGCAGTGAGTACAATATCATCAACATACAATAATAAATAAACTGTGTGAGTCCCCTATCGGTAAATAAATAACGATGAGTCACAACAACTATGATGAAACCCAATACGAGTAATATAAGCTGCAAACCGCTGAAACCAAGCCCGAGAGGCTTGCTTCAGCCCATAAAGAGACCTCTGCAATAAACAAACATAATTAGGATGAGCATAATCCCAAAACCCGAGAGGCTGATGCATATAAACCGTCTAAGATAAATCACAATGAAAAAAGGCATTCTTGACATCCAACTAAGGAACTGGCCAATGTTAAGAAGTAGCCAAACTACGAACGGTCCAAATAGTATTCGATTTATCCACTGGGCTAAAAGTCTCATCAACATCAATACCCTTGACTTGTGTACTGCCATTTGCTACAAGAGGATCCTTGTAACGACTAAGTGTGCCATCTGCTAAATAATTATGACGAAATAACCACATACAACGAACTATATTGGCATATGTGGGTCGAGGCACAAGAGTCCAAGTATCATTTTTAATAAGTGCATTATACTCATCAGACATATCATTTTGGCAATTTGGATCATTAAATGCATCACTATACGATTTAGGTAAAGGCGAGATAGAAGACACATGAAGATTAAGACGCCGAGTAAGACGATTAGTCCCGACACGAAAGTGTGTGACCATGGGATGAATCGAAACTAGGTTCGGGTTATCAGTTAGGGTGGAAGGAATTTGGGAAACGAAAACGAAAGTGGGCTGTGGTAAAGCAGGCTCAGTGTGAGATGGGCCTGATGTAGGGGAATTTTGGGTTGCTCTGGTATTGCTTGGGTAGGAGTAGTGGGTGCGGTAGTATCAACATTTAGGCTGGTGTGTGGGATAGGAATGGGCCTAGTTTAAATATTAGCATTTGTTGGGTTGTTGGTTGTTATATTAGGGTCGGTTTGAATATTTTCATTTATAGGGCCAGTTTGGATATGTTCATTTGTTGGGTCGGTTTGGATATTTTCATTTGTTGGGCCGGTTGGTGTAATTGTAGGAGTAGCGTCAGTATGAGTTTGCACAAGAATGAACTCACTAGTATTAGTGATCGGTGAGGAGCGAATGATATGAGAAATGACATAAGGCAAGTCATCCAAAAAATCATATGAGGGTGGTGAGGTGGGTGTCATCAATCCCAAGGGGAATATCGTGTCATCAAATGTAACATGTTAGGAAATGATAATTTCATTTGTGTTGAGGTCTAGGAAACGATATCCACGGTGGTGGGTGGCATATCCCAAAAAAATAAAAGGTGTAATCGTGGTTCAAGTTTATGAGTGGTGTCAATATGAGGGTAACAAAGATACCCAAAAGTACATAAAATACTATAGTCGGGTGTGGTTCCAAGAAGACAGGTAAAAGGTATCTCATTGTCAATGGTGCGTGATGGTAATATATTTAATAAGATAATGGAGATGTCAAGTGCTTCAACCCAATAATTAGGAGGTAAATGAGCCTGAAATAGTAAAGTGCGAATAATGTTGTTTGTGGTGCGGACCATCCTTTCAAATTTTCCATTTTGTTGTGAGTTGCGTGGGCAAGAAAAACGAAACTAAATCCCATTATCAACAAATAACTTATGAAAGGCATGATTGTCAAATTCACCACCATGATCACACTGAAAAGACTTTATCTCACACTTAAATTGAGTGCGATCAAAGGTACGAAACAAACAAATTTTGATAAAAACATCAGATTTATTAACTAACGGATAAACTCAAATAAAGTGCGAATAATGATCCAAGAACGAAACATAGTATTTAAAACCAAAAAGGTTCAAAATTGGGGAAGTCTATAAATCCAAGTGAACAACGTTAAAACAAGACTTGAACAACGTATTAGAACTAACAAACGGAGTCCTCACGTGTTTGCCAAGCTAACAAGCATGACAAAGAACGGGAGGTTTCTCTTTAGTGCACGAAATTGAATTACTAGAAAGAATATGACATAACACCTCACTCCCTGGATGGCCAAGGCGTTGGTGCCATGTATATAGACTGGTGAGAAAAGCATGAGGTATAGTGGAAGGTTTCGTGACCGGGTAAAAATCTCCAGTGCTATCACACAGGAGAAGAACCCAACGGGTCATAAAATCCTTAATAGAAAAACCGAACGCATCAAATTCATCAGTACAATTATTATCACGAACAAATTGACGGGCATAAATTAAATTCTTGACAATATTAGGAGTAATAACAACGTTATTTAAATGAAGGGGTCGATGAGGTGTAGGCAAAATACTATGGCCATAGTTGGTAACGGGTATGGAATAACCATCACCAACCGAAACATGTGGATAAATGAACATATTAAGAACATCACTAAGACTATGAACATAATCATTAAGGTGAGAACTCGCACCTATGTCCATGTTCCAATTTCCCATAACAGGATCCTGAAGAGTCATGGCATGAAAACTATTGGGTCCCTGTTGACCTAAAAGTACCTGCTAACCCGATGGTTGACCCGTCAACTGACCCGGTTGACCCAAATAACCCTGCTGACCCGGTAGTAGACCCGAATGATAAACCTGCTGGGCCGGTTGTTGGGCCACTAGTTGATAAACTTGATGTTGTGCCAGGGAATAATATTGATAAGCCATCTGCTGTTGGGCCTGAACATAACCATGAGGCACATTATTAAAACCAGGTGGGTCATTGAATGAAGCAAAGGACTGGGCCATTAGCAATCACCGAACACAATGAGCCAATGGTAACAAAGATACAAAGATTGAGTAACATTACAAATGAAAACCAATAACCAACAGATCTCTTGGCAACGAACAACAATAACATAACAAAGCAACGAACAAATCTCTTGGCAAAGAACAATAACGAACATCAATATGGAAATCTTGTAACACACAACGTCGACTTATTCACACTTTATACCAATGATCGACAATCAAATAACAACATAGGTCGACTGGTTAACACGTTATTCCAACGATCGTCCTAACACCAATAATAGAGGTCGACTGGTTATCGTTAAAACCAACGACCGACTGAAAATAGGATTTATGGAAGAACAGGGATATTGTGATAATGAAGGATCATGTTTAGTAATGAGATTTAGAGAAGAGAGAATTATGGAATGTGAGTTTTCATTAAGTGAAAGAACTTAACTACAAAGTGAAATGAAACAGAGTATTTATAACCTACATTACTTTGACTTTCTATTTTGACTTCCTAACTAACTATAATAGAATTAAAAAAATTACATAACAAGTCCTTAGACTTTGGCTTCTATTACATTGTTGCTTGGAAGTTCTTGAAACAGATAAGACCTTTGTTGTAGAAGTAGTGCCTTTATTTAGGATACCATGCAAGTGAATGAAAGTTTCGTGTATTCCTCAACATAGTCAAACAATACATATATAGTACCAGGAGCTTGGGCTTGAGCCCAATATAACCAATGTCAATTAATGACAACTAACCACAACTAATGACAACTAACACATCTATTTTACGCGGGACGTATGAATGATCCTTTTGTGTCAGGACGTCATACAGGGTCGAAATAATGACCCGTGACAACCAGGTGACAAGTTTGGCTTTGATTCACTAGCCGTATAATTTATGGTTTGAAAAGGGTATAACACATAAATCTACATCGAGTGTAGTTAACATTTTTCAACCTAAACTCGGGTTTAATACACGACTACACAAAGTTTTGTTGGGATTTATATACCTAGGTAACTAGTTTAGCCACGAGTATGCAGCGGATTTGGATCTAGTAATAGCATATGGTTAATACTTAAATAAGAAGTAAAAGAAACGCGTACCTCTTTGATAATTGATCAAGAAAAC
>BQNB010171714.1:1057-13535 GCA_026074375.1 Tanacetum coccineum
AGGAGGTCAATAAGCACGAGGTGCAAGGGATACATTGGTGGTTTTGATTTGGATATCATGCATTAAAGATTTTGTCGCATTACATTTTGTATATCTGTTATGGGCTAGAAATCTTTGTATTTTGAACAAGTGAACAAGTGAAGCTTCGGGCTTATGTAACAAATACTTTGTTAAATCCAATGTATCAGTTTTAAACGACTTTTTGGTCGTTCTATATATATCTTGTGTTATTGATCTATGAAGTAACACGCCCAATATACAACTAAATTGTAATCAAAAAAGATATAACCAAATCGACATTCATTTACAACAAATTCGATTACAGACATGACATAATACCACCATTTCATATATAATTGGAAAACATACAGATTGGTATCAGAGCCAAGGTTATAGAGAACCAGGTCAAATGTTTTTGTTGGACTATAACCATTTTCAAACATTGCATACACACAAAGGGGTTTGCACGGGACATACATACATACACTAGTTGTTGCATTAGTTGGTTGGACTAGATGCATTCTTGATTGATATACATGTTATGATATAAATGTATATTACTATAAGAGTCTTATATTAAATACTAATATAAGCTATTTTGGATTTTCAGATACAGTCATGTCAGATTCAGATGAATCAGGGGTCACACACACGGAGATATCCAGTCCGTTTGAGGGCTTATCAGACATTGGATCACCAGGAGTTGTTGGACCTGAGCACGAGGGACTGCCCTGGATGCTAGATGACCCGTATGTGCAGGTCGCCTTACAGGCCCCGCCATCACCAGACTACATACCTGGCCCCGAGGAGCCACAGTCACCACCTTCACCAGACTTTGTTCAAGAGCCTGTTTATCTGGAGTTTATACCACCGGAGGAAGAGATACTCCCAGCTGAGGAGCAGCCACTGCCTGCTGCTGCCTCACCCACTGCTCAGTCACCAGATTATGTTCTGGAGTCTAATCCGGAGGAGGATGACGACGAGGATCCTGAGGAGGATCCTGTCGATTATCCTGCCGACGGAGGAGATGACGGCGATGATGAGGATGAGCCATCTGATGATGATGAGGATGAGGAGGTTGATATTGAGGCTGATGACGAGGAGGAGGAGGAGCACCCAGCTCCTGCCGACTCTACAGCTGTTGCTTTACCAGCTGCCGATCAGGCCCCATCTGCGGAGGAGACAGAGTCGTTCGAGACTGACGAGTCTGCGGCCACACCACCACCACACCCTGCATATCGCGTTACAGCTAGGATTTCTATTCTAGCTCCAGTACCTACACCAGTTTGGTCTGATGCAGAGGTTGCCAGACTTCTCGCTATATCTACTCCACCATCATCACCACTTTCCCCATGGTCATCACCACTTCCCCAGATACCTTCTCCACCACTACCCCCGATACTATCACCACTACCAGTATCACCACCACTACCTCAGATTCCCTCACCACCACTACCAGTATCATCACCAGTACCTGTGTTATCTCCATCACCACCTGCTAGTCCTATTCGTCCGTTGGGCTATCGAGCTGTAATGATCCGGCTAAGAGCCGAGGCCGCATCTACTTCCTATTCACTACCATTACCACCACCATCATCAGGGACACTACCTGTGCATTTACTCTCTACTGACCGTAGAGAGGACAGACCCGAGGTTACCTTTCCACCTCAAAAGAGGTTAGGTATCGCTCTTGGTCCTAGATACGAGATTGGAGATAGCTCGTCTGCTGCTGCTGCTAGACCGGCTGGAGGTCTTAGGGCAGACTATGGTTTTGTTGCCACCATGGATAGGGAGATCAGGCGTGATCTATAAAGAGATGTTAGCTATGGGATCACCGACTCTTGGGGTGAGATAGTTGAGGCCATGCAGGGGACACCAATAGTTACCGATGTGGTAGAGTTTAGCCAGAGGATGATAGAGTTTGAGACTAGGGTTAGGCAAGACACATACAAGGTTTATAAGAGGTTGGATGATGAGCAAACTGGGTAACAGTTATTGGCTGGTCGGCTCAACATGTTGTTTAGGGATAGGCGTGCACATGCACGTACTGCTAGACTCATGGAGACTAAGGCTAGGATATCTAAAGAGGCTTGGGGACGATCTATGGATGCGAGTGATCTTGCGCGTGTAGAGGTTATGTCGCTATGTACCACAGTGTTAGCTCAGCAGTCAAAGATTAGAGAGTTACAGTCAGCGGACCGTAGGAGACAGACGGTCATTACAGAGATGCTGGCAACGGACCATAGGAGGCAGGAACAGCTCGCTAAGGCACTAAAGCTAGTGAAGAGACTACAGACTCAGATGGCAGAGTTGGAGGGACCTGCTAATGGTCCGGCACAGCCAGAGCTACCGAAGGAGGCTGGTACCAGTTCCTAGATCCTGTTATGGCTAACGATCAAAATTAAAAGTAAACGCGTATGAGAAAAAAAATAATAGTGAATTAAATAGCGTCGTACATTGATCAAAAATATGAATTGTTACAACTATATAGCCTGCTAAGTTTTTATGGGTTACTCCCAGCTAGCAGACTATATAGATCTTTTGTTTCTGTTTAGTTATCATGTATAGCCTACTAAGTATTACGGGGTAACTCCCGGCTAGTAGGGCTCTAGGTTTATTTTCATCTTGTAACCTAGCAGTAGGGAATCATTTTGTACCAAACAGATCATGTATGTTTTCCAATTATATATGGAATGGTGGTATTATGTCATGTCTGTAATCAAATTTGTTATGAATGAATGTCGATTTGGTTATATCTTTGTTGATTACAATTCAGTTGTATATTTCACCGTGTGATGTGATCTCACTTTACTTATTGTGCTTATGTCATGTCATGGTTATGATTTTACGAAATCTAACGGGTATTATATTTTCTTGTAATTGAAGAAAATAGCACCAAAAAGAGCCACGAGGTAAAACATAGCCCTAGAAACAACCAACACCACATCTGTCACTAATGCCCAACTTCAGGCAATGATTAACCAAGGCGTTACTGCCGCTTTGGCAGCACGTGATGCAAACACGAATGGTATCGACAGCCATAATTCAGGAACAGGTGCTAGGAGAAACGAGCGAGCCACTCGTGAGTGCACTTACCCAGACTTCATGAATTGCCAACCTCTAAATTTCAAAGGCACAGAAGGCGTTGTTAAATTGACTCAATGGATTGAGAAGATGGAAACTGTGTTTCGCATAAGCAACTGTTCTGTGGAAAACCAAATCAAGTTCTCCACATGTACTCTTCTGGGAAATGCTCTAACATGGTGGAACTCCCACGTTAGGACTGTTGGTAATGACGTTGCTTATGCAATGACCTGGACTGAACTGAAGAAGAAAATAACTGACAAGTACTACCTAATGACCGAGATTAAGAAACTCGAAGTTGAACTGTGGGAATTGAAAGTGAAAGGTACCGATGTGATAGGGTACAACCAATGTTTTTAGGAACTGGCACTGCTGTGTGGTAGAATGTTTCCTGAAGAATCTGACAAGATCAAGAAATATGTCGATGGCTTACCCGACATGATCCACGGAAGTGTAGTAGCATCCAAGCCTAAGACAATGCAAGAGGCAACTGAAATGGCAATCGAAGTGATGGATAAGAGAATCCGTACTTTTGCTGACCGTCAGACAGAGAACAAGAGAAAGCCAGATAATAACCAACAACCACAACAACACCACCAAAACAAGAGGCAGAACACCGGCAGGGCTTATGCTGCAGGGACTGTTGAGAAGAAACCATATGGGGGATCCAAACCCCTATGCTCAAAATGCAACTATCACCACGATGGTCCATGTGCTCCTAAATGCCACAAATGCAATAAAGTTAGCCATTTTGCCCGTGACTGTAGGAGTACGACAAGTGCCAATAATGCTAACAATCAGAGGGGCACTGGGTCGGGTCAGAAGCCTACTTGTTTTGAGTGTGGAGCCCAAGGACACTTCAAGAGGGAATGTCCAAAGCTGAAGAACAACAACAACCGAGGTAACCAAGTTGGAGGTGGCAATGCTCCAGCCAAAGTGTATGCGGTAGGGCATGCGAGGACAAACCCAGACTCCAACGTCGTGACGGGTACGTCACTTCTAAACAACCGCTATGCCTCTGTCTTATTTGATACTGGTGCCGATAGAAGTTTTGTATCTACTGCATTTAACTCCCAAATTGATATCACACCGACTGCATTAGATCACTATTAGGACGTTGAACTAGCCGACGCAAGAATAATTAGGTTGAACACTATCCTTAGGGGTTGTACATTAAATATCCTGAACCACCCATTCAACATAGACTTAATGCCCGTAGAACTTGGTAGTTTCGACGCTATAATTGGTATGGATTGGTTGGTAAAGTACCAAGCAATCATTGTGTGTGCCGAGAAGATCGTTCGTATCCCCTGGGGAAATGAAATATTAATTGTTCACGGTGACGAAAGCAACGAGGGACACGAGGCCCGTCTGCACATTATCTCGTACACCAAAACACAAGAATACATGCTAAAAGGATGTCCTGTCTTTTTGGCAAACGTTAATACAAAGGAGATGGAAGACAAGTCAGAGAAGAAGCGACTTGAGGACGTACCAATTATCAGAGATTTTCTTGATGTATACCCTGAGGAGTTGCCGAGTCTTCCTCCGACTCGACAAGTGGAATTTCAAATCAATTTGATACCTGGTGCTGCACCCGTAGCTCGGGCGCCTTATCGATTGGCACCTTCCGAAATGAAAGAGTTGTCAGAGCAACTAAAAGAACTATCTGACAAAGGCTTTATAAGACCTAGTTACTCATCTTGGGGAGCTCCGGTCTTGTTTGTCAAGAAGAAGGACGGATCGTTTCGAATGTGCATTGATTATCGGGAATTGAATAAACTAACGACGAAGAACCGTTATCCGCTCCCAAGAATTGATCATTTATTTGATCAGCTTCAAGGGTCGAGTGTCTACTCGAAGATTGACCTAAGTTCGGGTTATCACCAACAGAGGGTTCGAGACGAAGACATTCCGAAGACCGCTCCCATTACGACCAGAATTTCAAGTTATGCCATTTGCTTTGACAAACGCACCTGCCATATTCATGGACCTTATGAATCGGGTGTGCAAACCATATCTGGATAAATTCGTAATTGTCTTTATTGACGATATTATGATATATTCGAAGAACAAGCAAGAACACGAAGGGCACCTTAAGTTAATCTTAGAGTTGCGTAAGAAAGAGGAGTTGTATGCCAAATTTTCCCAAGTATGAATTTTGGATTCCTAAAGTACAGTTCCTCGGTCACGTGATTGATAGCCAGGGTATTCATGTGGACCCCGCCAAGATCGAATCCATTAAGGATTGGGCATCTCCTAAGTCACCAACAGAGATTCGTCAATTTTTAGGTCTTGCTGAGTATTATCGAAGGTTCATCGAAGGATTTTCGAAGATTGCCAAACCAATGACCAAGCTCACTCAGAAGAAGGTCAAGTTTGAGTGGAGTGACAAACAAGAAACAACGTTCCAACTGTTGAAGCAGAAGTTGTATAGTGCACCAATTCTGGCTTTACCTGAAGGAAGCAAAGATTTTATCGTATACGGTGATGCTTCGATCAAAGGTTTGGGCGCTGTGATGATGCAAAGAGAGAAGGTGATTGCTTATGCATCACGCCAACTGAAAATTCATGAGAAGAACTATACGACTCATGATTTGGAACTTGGAGCGGTAGTGTTTTCTCTGAAACTCTAGAGACACTATTTGTACGGAACCAAGTGTACGGTGTTCACGGATCACAAGAGTCTACAACACATTCTTAATCAAAAGGAGCTGAATATGAGGCAGCGTCGTTGGTTAGAATTGCTTAGTGATTACGATTGCGAGATTCGTTATCACCCAGGGAAAGCAAATGTTGTCGCTGACGCCTTGAGCAGGAAGGAACGAGAGCCACCATTAAGGGTTCGAGCCTTAGTCATGACTATAGGTTTGAATCTTCCCAAACAAATTTTGGATGCTCAAACTGAAGCACGAAAACCAAAGAACATCAAGAACGAAGATGTTGGAGGTATGTTACTTGAAAATTCTAAAGATCCAGAGAAGCTTAGGACAGAAAAGTTGGAACCCCGCGCGGATGGAACTCTATGTCTAAACGGCAGGAGTTGGTTGCCATGCTATGGTGATTTGAGGACTGTGATCATGCACGAGTCCCACAAGTCAAAATACTCTATTCATCCGGGTTCTGATAAGATGTACCAAGACATGAAAAAGCTATATTGGTGGCCCAATATGAAGGCAAACATCGCCACCTATGTTAGCAAATGTTTGACTTGTGCCAAGGTCAAGGCAGAACATCAAAGGCCATCAGGATTGTTGGTACAACCCGATATACCTCAATGGAAGTAGGACAACATCACTATGGATTTTGTCACGAAGCTTCCTAAGTCGTCACAAGGTTACGACACCATTTGGGTGATTGTTGACCGACTGACTAAGTCCGCAATCTTTGTACTGATGAGAGAGACTGATCCGATAGATAAACTTGTAAGAATGTACTGAAAGGAGGTGGTCATGAGGCATGGAATACCTCTCTGATTATTTGTGATCGTGACCCTAGGTTCGCATCAAATTTCTGGAGGTCACTTCAGAATGCTTTGGGTACTAGTCTGGATATGAGTACTGCATACCATCCACAAATAGACGGACAAAGCGAGAGGACTATTCAAATCTCAAGGATATGTTGCGTGCTTGTGCAATCGACTTTGGAAAGGGTTGGGTTAACCATTTGCCATTAGTCGAGTTCTCATATAACAATAGCTATCACGTTAGCATCTAGGCCGCACCATTTGAAGCACTTTACGGTCGAAAGTGTCGTTCACCCGTTTGTTGGGTCGAGGTTGGAGAAGTTCAAATCACTGGTCCAAAAATAGTGCAAGAAACAACTGAGAAGATCGTTCAAATCAAGCAAAGAATGCAAGCTGCTCGCGATCGACAAAAGAGTTATGCGGATCTAAAGCGTAAACCGATGGAATTCCAAGTCGGGGATAAAGTTATGCTTAAAGTTTCGCATTGGAAACAGGCTATACGTTTTGGAAAACGGGGGAAGTTAAACCCTAGGTATGTTAGACCTTTCAAGGTGTTAGAAAAGGTTGGAGAGGTTGCTTACAAGCTTCAGCTTCCAGAAGAGATGAGCAGGGTTCACAATACATTTCATGTATCCAACTTGAAAAAGTGCTATGCCGACGAACCGTTAGCCGTTCCGTTGGATGGACTTCATTTTGATGACAAGCTTCAGTTTGTCGAGGAACCTGTAGAGATCACGGATCGTGAAGTTAAACGGTTGAAGCGAAGCCGCATTCCATTAGTCAAGGTTCGATGGAACTCCAGGAGAGGTCCTGAGTTTACATGGGAACGCGAGGATCAATTCCGGAAGAAATACCCACACCTCTTCACAAAGGCCGCACCGTCGTCAAGTGCCGCGTCTTAAGCCTTGAGGACAAGGCTCACTTAACGGGGGGAGACTATAACACCCCGTGTTTTAGGGTCATTTACGACGTCAATAAATTCACTATGTATTTTTAGTATTGTACGCGTTTGCTTTAAATCGTAATCGTTAAGTTAAATCGCGTAAGCTAAAAATGATCATTCAATGTAAACGGGCATCAAACAATTAAATGTTTACATCAAGAAAGTGTTAAGTAATTATTTTAAGGATAATTATTAACTTTGTTCATTTTATTTTTATTGGTTGCGTAAAGTGTTTACGTTTCGCGATAAAATACGTTTAGGCATACCCGGAACCACCAAAACTTTTCTACGCTTCAACAAATACATACATTTATACCCAATACCCAAAAATAACACAAATATCTTATACATATACATGCTTGGCCAGATTTGGTCTTATAATATCAAAGGAAATGACAAAAATTCACCACATGGTCTTTTGTACATCTCTACACATTAAATCAAGCCATACTTCCCATACTTTTGACCAATGGCTCCCTAAAAACCCTCATCATGTCTCTAGACTTTCTTACAAGTTGCTTTGACTAGCATATGACTTATATAACTCTTACAACTAGAAAGAGAAACACTTACACTTCATTTTACTTAGTAAAATTTCACACAACTCTCCCTCTTTCTCCGTTTTGACCACTAGTCATACCTTTTAGCCCAATATGAGCCCCCCCCCCTTGACTATGGTCTTCATTTTTGATGATCTTTGACTAGCATAGTTGATATAAAAAGGAGTGCATACAAGTAATATGTCACACAATCTTAAAACACTTATAAAAAAAACCAACTTTTCTCTCTTCCTCTATTGTTTAACCCACGACAAACAAACACCCCCTATACAAATCCATAACTTTGATTTTATAAGACCATACAAGCATTCACACATCATATCTAAGACCTACCAAAGAGATTTAAAGGCTTGGCTAAGCCTTTACAAGTATTGAAGCAAGAAAGAGGAAGCTAGGGTTTTCTTGGAAAACTAGGGTTTTCAAGTTGTGTAAGCTTGGATTTTTCATCTAAACAAGGGTTTAGATCACATTTTCCATCATCCTACATCTCATTAAGGTCATCTAAAACTCATTATGTCCTTACATTTATCATTTTATGCATATATATGTTCTATGTAGCAAAATCACCATTAGGATACTTTTAAACATGTAAAAGGGATTTTTACTTGTGCTCATTGTTTCATGGACTTTTATTTATGTTATATGGATGCTAATATGATGTTATAATGGAAGTATAAGTCTTGTACACTCTTGGTTTATGTATAAAAAGTTTATGTATAAACTTGTTAAATTAGGGTTTACTTAATAAGTTATGATTTAAAGGTGTTAATAAGGATTCATACCATGGACTCTTGGACATATGATGGACAAATAGACATAATAATATGTATGACATATGAAATAAAGGTTTGTGGAAGACTTGTGGTAATTTACTAAATAGAAAAGTACATAAAACAAATTATAAAAATGAGTACACATAAGTATTTTAAAAGGGCTGTTGGATTTCGAATCCAAGATTTAGGGGCTGTTTTGGCACGAATTTTTAGGCATGGATTTTATATTTTATAAACAATACTACATCTCATGATGATTCTAAAAAGGTAAGAAACTCGAAAAACTGATTTATAACGAAAAAGATACGTAGTTTACGAGTTTTACGATAACAACCGGTGTTATAAAAGAATTTTTATAAAAACTTGCTATAAAAAATCTACAAATAGAAGGTTTGGTAATTGTTATTAAATTCACATTATTTTTAGGATTCCAAAAAACAAAAGAAACGTAATTTTTCAATTAAAAACGAAGAAGTTATGAATTAAGCGAGTTTATATACTTAAAATGTATAAAAATACTTTTATAAAAATATTCTTATAAAAATTACTGTTCATATCAGGAACATTTGTTTTTTTAAACCTCATAAATAAATAGAACATTCAATTACGAGATCGTGCTCGAAAGAATCGCTAAAAACGGAGCTATACTATAATTTACGAATTACGGGTTTTACGACATACTAAAACTATAAAATATTTTATAATGGCGTGAACTGTAAAAAGTACTGTTCACCAGTAGGTCAAAAATATGAAACTGTAATATTTTGATAACTCATCTTAATACGAAGCTGTGGAATAAAAAAACGTAAGAAACAGGGCTTTAAAACGAGAAATTGCGTCGTTTTTACTATCGATCTACTTTATAAAACGTTTTTAACTTATTAAACACGATTTCACTAAAAAAAACGATTAGATGGTGATTAGCTATATAGAAATATACATGGTAGTAGTTACCCAATGTGATTAGTACTTATACGATCAATATTAGATTAGGTTGCATAAGATCACTACCGTGACGCATTTTCTGTGATATACTTGATATACGCTCACTCAAGGTGAGTTCATAGCCCCACGTTTTACATTTTACAATGATTTATAAGTTTTGGGTGGACATGTTGGTTTAACAATTGGGCAAGTAACTTTGATATATTATGTTTTGGTTATTGTATTACATGCAATACTTACTGTTTTGGATTTTGTATACCATGCAAAACTACTGTTTTGGGTTATTGATACCATGAAACTTACTGTTTATAATATTGTTATCACCATGCAATACTTACTGTTTTGGATATTGTATACCCTGCAATACACACTCTAAACAATTGCGGTCCTACACTCATACAATTTACAAACCTATGAATTCACCAACATTATTGTTGACGTTTTAGCATGTTTTTCTCAGGAGATCAATAAGGCACGAGGTGCAAGGGATACATTGGTGGTCGTTATTTTGGAAGTCAATTGCATTAAAGATTTGATTGCATTACATTTGGGGAAAATGTTTGTTTTCGAACTAGAATCTTTGTATAATTTAACAATGAACAAGTAAAGCTTCGGGCTTTTGTAACAAGTATTTTGCTAAATCCAATGTATCAGTTTTTAACGACACTTTTTAAGGTCGTTCTTATATATCTTGTGCTATTGATCTATGAAGTAACGCTCCCAAACCCATATTCCGCTGCGACCCATTTTGGGGGTGTTACATTATCAATTCATATATGTTTAAAATAAGTTTACAACACTCCAAAACAGTCAAATAATAAGTCCAAACCCACGTGCTTAACAATTGTACAGTCCAAAAGTAATATATGTTCTTATTTCACTTTTGTAAGTGGTCATCCTATGCTTATCAGTCAACACGTTTTGGTCAACTGATATTCTTGCTTTACGAAAACGCGTTTTGTATACATTCATGATTTGATTACGAATGTTTTTACGCGGTTTCATACAAGTATGTTCTGTAACGATTACCAAAACATTACATTGAAAAATAGTTTACAAAAGTTACCAACCTAAGGGATTTATGACAGTTGGTTGTGTAAGGTTTCAACAACAATTTTTGGAGGGCTTTCATATAATTGGTTACATAAATCTGCTTTTGTGAGGTTTCGTAAACCGTTCCATAAGAGGTTTTGGTTTCGAAAACCGTTTTCATAAGAATTACATAACAAGTTTTCGATTTCGTAACTGGTTAAGGTTACGTAAATAAGGTTTCGTAAGAAGGTTTCGTACGGGTGGTTACAGAAGAGGTTTCGTATGGAGGTTTCGTAAAGAGGTTTCGTAAAGAGGTTTTTGTTAATGGGTTTCAAAAATATGGTTTATACTATTGGGTTAGGTTTCATCAATCTGAATTTACACCCGTCAATTTACCGAGTTTTACCTTAGTCCAAGTCATATACAGTATTCAACTCCTAAACTCAATAACAACAACAAACCATATTCAAATCAAATCTACATTTATAACACTTCCCCTTCGACACCCTTCATCTCAGCATACAATAACAAATAATTCAACCGCCAAAAAAAAACAATCTAAGATCTCAGCTCATATCTTTCGTGTTACAACAACAATGTTGTGAACTTTTAAAGCTCAAAAACACAAAAAGTATATTCCTCATAGATCTTTAATGAACACAATATAACATATACCTACTTGAGATCTTTAAAAAGACATTGAAGCCAAAAAGTTACTTGTTCTTCATTAGGCTAGACCTACAAATGTGAACGATATCAAAGGGTTTGTGTATAGATTGATTGATGAACTTGTATGTGCCTGAATCAGAGGTCAATACATATTGAAAGGAGAAATAAAGGTTGAGTTGAGAATGAACGGATGAGATATAAGGGTTGTTTTGCGCCTAAGTATGGAAAAAGGGATATGGGGCGGAGTATTTGAGAGATAGCAACTAGAGTTATCAATTAAGATACTTTAGGATTGGTCTCTTATACGTAATCAGTGATGGATGGCTGAGTTAATTAATTGGTAAAACATGAGTTGGCATGAAATGTATTTCATTGTTTTGGGCTATAACCGACTGAAAGTTTCATGATCTACATAAATATACTTTGGGCTGCGATTAATGGCCTAAGTTGCTTAAATTCATTTTTTGCATTGGACTATAAACAAAAATTTGGACTGATTACCATTCTTTGAAAGTGATAAATTTTTGGAAACAAGAACATCACGTTTCGCTTAAAAGATCCTTATTGAAGATTCACTTAACATTGTTACAAAATTAGGATTTAACCACAAGAATTGATTATGGGGATAATTCTTTATCATTTATTTAAAGTTGAAAGTTGAATTTTACGGGTGTGTGATCTTATCATATCTTCAAGTAGGGGTTGGTTGGATGATGACTTTGAAGATAACTTGTTTGAGCCTATAACCGGTGTTGATGAAGACTTGACAAATCTAGCAAAGTGTGATCTACAAACATAGAAGTTGGTGCTCAATGCGTACATTTTCTATCACTTGAGGGAGTTATGTTATAGTGCTCAGTGTCTCATTTAATTGAGGATTCTGTCAAGAGACTTAGGTCTACTTATACTTCAAGGAATTACGTTGTAGTATTCAGTAAAAGTTTGGACTCACGTAGATAGTACAAGACATAAGACACAAGTTTGGGTTATTCTACTTCAGCATCAA
>BQNB010171715.1:0-10875 GCA_026074375.1 Tanacetum coccineum
GGAGAAACAGGAAAACGTCAAGGAAAAGACGGTGGAACTTGATCAAGACCAGGCTGGATCAGACCCTGGTGAAACTCTTGAGTCTCGACCTCAACCAGAGCAGGTACACATGGAAGAAGACCAGGCTGGACCAGACCTTGGAATAAGCTGTGTGGCTCTTACTGGACCAGACCCTGAGCCCACGCACGATGAATTCATGGCTGATTTGTATCCTAAGGTTCAAGAGAGTTTGAAGTTTACAGCTGATGAACATGTCCTCCTTGAGGATCCACTAAGTTCAACCGGAACTCTGTCGTCAATGAAGAACCTGGAGGATGCATATGCTATTGGGGATCAGTTCATTAATGATAAATCCACTGATGATGAACCGGGTAAACTCAATGTGGAAGCAGAAGTGGTTTCCATGGTCACTGTTCCAATCTATCAAGCATCTTCCTTAGTTCCTCCACTCTCCACGCCAGTAATTGATCTCTCACCTCCTAAACCTGCATCATCTACCACTCAAACACCAATCTTTACAGCAACAACAACGACTACACTAACAACCCTCTCCTCCACAACAACAAAGCACAACCGAATCTGAGTTAGCTGAACGTGTCGCAGCTCTTGAGAAGAAACTCTCGGACTTAGAGCAGACTAACAAGAATCTCGATAACACCACTCGGAATCTTGGATCTAGGGTCTACACTTTGGAGCTTAGGGATCTGCCTCATAAGATTAATGAAGCTGTCCGTGAAAATGTCAAAGAGGCTGTCCAAATAGCTCTACAAGCTCCCCTTCGAGATCGCTTCAGAGACTTGCCCGAAGAAGATATGAAAGAAATGCTTCACCAAAGGATGTTCGAGAGTGGTACATACAAATCACTTCCTGAACATATCGCTCTCTATGAAGCACTAGAGGCATCTATGGCACGAGCTCAGAGGGACGAATTCCTTGCTAAAAAGGACAAGTCACGCAAGCGACGCCGTGACGATCAAGATCCTCCTCCTCCTCCACCTGATTCGGATCTCAGTAAGAGGCGACGACATGACACTGGCGCTTCTGGTTCATCACAGCCTCCAGCTCCTCAGTCATCAGCATGGAAAAAGTCTGACACTCGAGATGCTCCTTCAAGCTCCTCCAAGCAACAATCCGGTCCTCATGATGAGCAACCAGTCGAAGACATACCAATCCCAGATTCTGCCAATATATCTGATTCAGAAGACACTGGTTCTGCACATCTTCCACATGTCAAGCCTAGGCCAGAATGGTTGAAGCCGATTCCAGAGGACGACAGACCAGCCACTCCAGAACCTGCCTGGGTCATTCCTACATCCCACGTTCCTGATGCTGAGAACAACTGGGCCAATGCTTTAGCTACCACGTATCAAGCTCCGGCAGAGAACTCTTTACTTGAAAAGACTGGGGATATGCGGACGTTTATGAACTGGTATTGCCAGAAGATGGGAAAGACCGAGCTTACTCAAGCAGATCTTGAAGGTCAAGCTTATGAAGTCGTTAAAGCTTTCTACCCAGACGTTGTTCATCTTTAGTTCCAGATGGAAGAGTGTCACAAGATGCTTACAGATCAGATTGACTGGACTAATCCAGAAGGTGATCAAGTCAGGATAGACATTAACAGACCTCTGCCTCTCAGTGGTCCACCAGGTCATGTCACTGTTCAAACTCAATTCTTCTTCAATCATGACTTGGATTATTTGCGATATGGCAGCAAGGGAAGCAGACAAGCTTTGTCAATTTCCAAGATAAAAGCTGCTCGTTATCATGACTTTGGACTTGAACTACTTAAACATGAGCATATGTGGATCGATGACGTCTGCACCTATAATATAAGTGCCTATTATGGTATCTCTCATTGGTGGTTTAATCGTCAGAAATTCTACATTAACTGACATACAGCTGGATCAAGTCGCAAGGTAGTTAAAACTTACATGCGTATACTTAGTGTTGTCATAATAAAAGCCTACTCTCGCTACGGGTACGACTACCTAAAAGAGATCACACTGCGCAGAGCTGATCATCAAGAATACACGATTGCCGAAAAGGACTTTAAAAACCTGTATCCTAGTGACTTTGAAGATCTGAATCTGTTGCTTCTTCAAGGTCATCTAAATCATCTTCCTGGTTCAGACATACGTATGCTTTTACTGCTGTTAAACTGTGGACACCAAATACTTAGTAATTCGACAAGCGGGTTGAAGACTTCCAAACTAGGACTTGAGAGCTACCAGAAAACAGATGATTGCACTAAACTAAATGGGATGCACCGGGGTATTCGGGTTCAAGGCATGATTTTACAATCATTGATTCTCCCTCGTGCTGTGGTGTTCCTTGGTCAGTAACAATGAACGGTAGATCATGCGTTTAACGAGCTTTATACAAGTTCAGTGATGGTTACGCTGACAAATATTTGGAAGCATTGGATTATAGAGTTATGGAGTACAAGGTTATCGCTCAATACGGGTATGAACACGCGGATTTGGACTGATATAGGATGTAAGAAAGGGCCAGTTAGCACAGGAATTCATATATGCCATTGAACGGGGAGACTCAAGACCTAGATGGATCTTCAGAATTTGGAATGCTTTGTTGGTGGGTACGAAGTTCGTGATATATGACTACGGACTTCTTTCAGGAACCGGAATGATATTTCATTCCATTTAATAAGGTCAATATCATCTTGTGTATATATATATATACAATATATATATATACATATAAATATATATATATATATATATATATATATATATATATTAATAATTATATATATATATATATTTGTATTTGTACATTATAAGTGTGATATACCTTAGTGTTATGTGACAGGAATGTTGAATTTTTCATTAATTCAAAAAAATTCAAAAACCTATCATACTAGACACATAACAGATCCCTCTAGACTTCCGGGGGAGCATTAATATGTTCCCCATTCGGCTTGTGATTAAATTAGCACATTTTTCTCCCAGTTTTTCCAACATATTTGAATCCATTGGTATCCAAAATATCAAAGGCTTTGACATTTTCGATAAGGGGAGAAAATGTTATTAAAATATGAAAACTGATAAAAAATGTATATATATATATATATATTGTATCTTGTACATTATAAAGTTGTGGTATACTTAGTGTTATGTGTCAGTGTATGAATTTTTCATTAAATTCAAAAAAAATTCAAAAACAATCGAGGTACTAAAAGCTTTGATATTTATATCACAAGTACCTGATTGAGTTTTTCAAATTGGTTTATGGCAAGGTGAACTGTATCAAAACGACCGACCATGTATTTAATTTTCTCGAAGATATAAGGTTGGTAAGGTTAGGTATTAGTTCCATGATCCAGCCAGAACCAGAGGGATCTACCCAGGGACAATCCACTAGTTAGTGTAGAAGTCCTTAGGTATGACATAAAAAAGGAGTAAATGTGAAAATAAGGGAATAGTGCCGACTGAGATGGAGCTAGAACTAGAACAAACCCAACAAGGTTCTAGTCATGAAGTCTCGGTAAGCACTAAAGGGGTTGAAGAATGAAAAAGAAATGTAAGGATAAAGGGTGTAAAGAAAGAAGCCCTCCATACACTTAGGCAGAAACCGGGTCAATACATCTGCTGTCAGAATCACAATGATGATTGCTGACATTGAAGACTGACATCATGGACCCAGTGATGCAATGCACAACCCTCCCTAGCCACTCAGAATCTCTCAAAAGATTTCTGTTTCATTTCTCACGGAGACTTAACACGTTATCTATTGACTTTCTCACTCCGAGTTAGTTGATATTGAAAAGGTGGCAGTCCGCTCCAGCCTCCGATCACTAAAACCAAAACGCACAATTGAGTCTAGAGCCAAGAGATCATCAATCAATCTCATTAGGACACTATTCCATATTACTTGTTCTTCACACAATGTGAAAACAAGGATTATCATAAGAGTCCTACGCATTATCCTTGTGGTTTTGCCAGAACATCCGAGTGACACTTATGTGTTCACAATGAAGATGGAAATCCTGCTTGAGCCAACATCAAGCAAGCTCATGGTAGGTGACTTGTGAGATCCTTAATGGGTCAAACTTGTGACACTGGATATCGAATCGGTCCAGATTATGAATTGACGATTGATGAATTTTGATAAATGCTTAACACTCTCGATGTGTCACAAAAACACTTTCTCAAGTGACACGTCGATTGATTTTCAAATCAATTTTCCTCTTCAATCGGTAAGATAGTAACTAACCGATTCACTCTTATCGTGTTGTCTGCTTTGAGACGTTCCGATTAAGAGAACATGCAAGTTAGGTGATTCTGATGTTCATACATTAGAAGATCCGACACTTATACTGGAAATCATGTCAAGGAGATTCTTCTTAAGATTGAATCTACCTGATCACAGGTCGGTCCTCACAGGATCTGGAGGTTAATCCAACCAAACTCTGGCGAATGACAAAGCCATATTCGTCCACAAACTTTATTGCTAACTGTTTTATTACAGGTTCAAGTAAAGATAGAGATGGAGATACCTTGTTCCAGTGGAGCCTATTTCATAACCGCATGCTCATACTCGACCGATACATCTAATGACCTCATGAAAGCACAAGTATATGTTTCAAAGCTTTCGCAACTTTGATATCAAAATCCTCTCGAAGTGATCACGTATTAAAAGTTTAAGGAACTTCAAGAACGACGAATAATCAAGCTTTCACCATCAAGAAAGGTATGAGTATGCCGGTCCAGATGTCACCAGCACAAGACGACAAAAGACCAAAAGTTGATGATCAAAGATTAAATTTGGCTGATGGTCTCAAAGAAGCTCAAGATCACATATCAAGTACAATCACAAGCCACAAGACAAAGATCACTACATCAATGTACAAGATTTCACATGAAGAATCAAAGACAACGAGCTGAACACAAGATCAAGATTGCTGAGCTTAAGTTAGTATTTTCTGGGGTGACCTCCCTTAGGGGGAGATTGTTAGATATTAGAAAAAGACTCGGCCACCCAGTGTATTTTACCGATTATTGTAGCTCGTAGTTAATCGTTTAATGTACAACATTCGGTAATGGGCCGGGTATTAAACCCAACGTGTAAGCCCACTACCAAGGCCATTAGGCCGGTTTTGTAAGCACCTATATAAGCCTCTTCCATGCCTTGGAAGAGATGGTTAGTCATTTCATTATACAAGTTTCATTTTCTCTCTCTAAAAAGTTTTCTCTCCCACTTTCTCTCTCTAGACTTGGCTATTCCATCTATCTTGCATTGTGTTATGATTTCCAATATCCTACACATGAGAATGTAACCACGTTTGGAATTATCCATCCTATATCTCTTCAAGATTTTATCCATGTAAGCACTTTGACTAAGTCCAATTAATCGCTTCGATCTATCTCGGTAGATCTTGATTATAAGAATAAATGTTGCTTCCCCTAAGTAATTCATGGCGAAACATTTTCCAAGATATGTCTTTACACTTTGTAAACTTGGAATGTGATTTCCCAGGATGATTATGTCATCGACATATAAGATGAGGAATGTAACATTACTCCCACTAGCCTTTTGATACACACACGGCTCATCAAGATTTTGAGACCATAAATGGATCTTTGAAGCTTGCATACTTTCCTAGGATGTTTAGGATCGACAAAACCTTCAGGTTGCACCATATAAATGTCTTCATCAATATAACCATTTAAGAATGCAGTTTTGACATCCATTTGCCATATCTCATAGTCATAGAACACCGCTATAGCTATGAGAATCCTAATAGCTCTAATGTCAGCAATAGGTGAGAACATTTCTTCATAATCAACCCTGTAGATCTCATCCTACATGCTAATACAACCAACCAACAAGAACTCATATTCGTCTATGCCATGGGGAGACCAGTAAAAAAACTTTCCTGTGGAAAAAACCCTCATCAAAACCTTACGATCCGAAGGATAAAAAATTTGTACTGGTGTCGCATCCTAGGGTAGTGCTTCTCTGCTAATTCCATCTTGCCGGACTGAGCTTCTAGATTTAAACTCCCACTTTGAACTACAGAAGAATCTCTATGTTAGAAGTACAAAACAAACCTATCTTGGGAAGCTGATGGCTGACATTGAATTTATTCAATTGGGTGAAGCTCCCATGAAATGAATGACAATGTTTTGAAGCGGGTAGGATAGAAGCCGCAGAGATATTCTAAACTGCACATGTTCTTTATTTGGAGGTAAATCAATCGTGTTAGGTGGAGACTTTCGACAAACACTTCCTGTCAAGAAAGGAGCTTCAAAAATGGATAGTGATGGCATCCTATATCTCTGAATCTGAGTTATGGTCGTCTTTTAAAGTCTTTACGATGAAATAAAACATGAGACTCGCAAGACTAGATATCAGCGCAAACAAACGCAGTTTGGTAAACTCATTTGCTTCATGGCTTCTTGACATCGGTGACGGGAAAGTTAGTCAATCAAATGAAGAAGATCTTGAAAATACCTCCTGGATTGATATCCCTCCCAGATATTGCGCCACCTGGACGAAAAGCCTGTCAAACTCATCGCGATCAGAACCACACTCCAACATCCTTCAGCACATAACTCTACAACAAAGGCAATCGTTTTTTTTTTTTTTTTTTCCCCCCCCCCCCCCCCCCCCCCCCCCTTTTTTTTTTTTTTTTTTAGCCCAAAAATGAAACTGCAGACATCATAAACTCTAAAGTTCTCGAAATGGTCCAAGGCGAAAACACAACCTATGTAAGCCATGACGATGCCAACGCCCCGCACTCTGGTAATCCCTAGACCGAGCAAAACAAAAATGTTGTATCCGGTAGAACATTTAAACATCCTTAAACTACCAGGTTTTCCTCCACATCAACTCGAACTCAAAGTTGGAGCACCAGTTATGCTTATAAGAAATGTAAACCTCACAGGCGAGTTGTGCAATGTCCTAAGGATGATAGTAAGACAACTGATGACAAAGCTCACTGAAGTTCAAATTGTCACAGGAACAAAAGTAGGAGAAAAATTCTTTATACACAGAATCTCACTCATCCATAAAGACCCCAATTTCCCTTTTGTTTTCAAGAAAAGACAATTTCCCATAAAGCTCTGTTACGCCATGACAATCAATAAAAGCCAAGGACAATCTCTGAACAAGATAGGCATGTATCTTCCCGAACCAATTTTGGTCACGGGCAGCTATACGTCGCATTATCCAGAGCCACAAACCCTCATGGTTTGAAAATCCTTATCAAGTCACATGAAAATCATCCACCAAATGCTACAAAAAAATAGTATATAGATATAATAAAAAAATACCTATAAAAGATTTTTTTGGAAAAATTTTACAACGCATACCCGCAGTCCCCCACTAAATTTTAATATATATATATATATATATATATATATATATTCTGCATCTAAATTTAAAAAAGTCTGACACCAACACCAAATGTTTTCACGGGTTTTTTTGTTGTAAGTGTCTGCTATCATCCAAGAATACCTATTTACTAGCCAATATAACAAAACAATGTTTTGTGACGCTACTTTTAACACTTCTTTTGTACTTCAAAATCTTTTATGTCACTCCTCACAACACTTATTTTATGCTTTGATATAACTCATCATCAATTTTCTTCAGGTTTACTACTCAGATGGAGCTATCTACAATTGCTCAGCTAACCCTAAGCTCGAAGAACAAAACAATATAAGCTAAAGCCTATAGAAAATGGATTGGAAAATCCCCCTGGAACTAACTCCATTTGCCTTTTGTTGTATTCTACTTGACCGAGAGGTACACGCCTATCTACTTCATATAAAAATAGCAGTTAACTTATCAACCTATGCATAACAATAAATACATGTTCGCAAGGCAACGTCAGACAAGCCAACATGAGTTTGAAAGACGTCAATTACTTCAACTCGAAACTACAAATTGGCATGGCTTATAGGATCTCCAATTTTATCTGCGAAGCCACCAGTAGCTATCAGCAAACTCTTAAAAATAAAACAAGTTTGCGGTTCGGTAGATACATAAATTTTGTCAACATATCAGCAACAACGTTCCCGCATCACTATTTTCAATTCACTTCTTACAATCAGCTAGAAACAAAAATACCAAAGCCTTACGAGAAATTTAAGATGTAGTACCTAGTACTAACAGGTAACGTCCTTCTTCGTGTATCTGTATCACTTAATAGGTAAAACCTGTTAGATATTTTTAAATTTATAATTTCTTTTCATCTCTTATAAAGTAACTCTTCCTAATCAGTATAAAGTGTTAGTTAAAGCTAATAATAATTATAAAAACGGTTTTTAAACAAAAATCAACACATCAAAACAACAATATATGTAAATATTCGTTAGAAAACATCTTATTCCAATTATACAAGATACCAAACAGGTACATAGAACACACCTTACATTGACCATCCTAGAAAGCTTCCAAACAAACAACTAACATCAACATTAAAGACAGACTAAACCTAGGCACATACACACGACATCACAGTTATTCGAAACACACTAGACACCTCACAAGTCGTACACAACATCTTCTGCTATCGGTTTTCAAAAAGGCTATTTTCTTCAGCTACATAACGTACACTAAAAGACCCATAACATCATAACTAACCCACACCTTAAAGATAACCACCCATACAACCAAACTGCTTCCATTTACAGAATGCTAACCAACCCTCAGTCCCCTCATCTTCACAATGAAAGTGTTCTTCTCAGTCATTTTCAACTGAGTCTCCCTAGCCATCAACAACAAACGAGAAGCCTTTTCTATATCATAAACTTACATGCGCCTCATTATTTCAACACTTTCAAGAATCTCATCATAGCTTTTTGACAACTTAAGCTCATTAATATATCGATCCCTCATCCTTACAACCTCCCTCAATTCACTAGACAACCTACGAAACTCCTGCACTTTATGTGAATCTTCAGCAACTTTTCTTCGAAACAAACATTGACAACTGATCATTGTGGCCATGCATTACAGCAAACGGTGAGGCTTTGTACACATTGGCAGAATCTTCAGAAACATGCGTGTTAGCCATTTTTTTAAGAAAACACCTTAGAGAGAAGGAGATACTGTGACACAAAACCAATATTGCACCCACTTATATAGGGGACTTAAATAAATCTTGAGCCCCAAATATTACATGCAGTGGGGTTTAATAGCTACAAGTGGCATCCTACTTTTTCATGCAAAATAAACCACTCATGCAAAACAATGTGCAATCCATGTTACTCCAGCTGATTTTGTGTTAAAAAACATAAAAAATGTAATATGTGAAAAAAATAATAAGCCCCCAAAAAAATGTCAACTTCTAATTCAGCAAAAAAATGTAACATGAGCATCAAATGGATTTTTTTTTTCAAAAAATGTTAACAAACTTTGTTAAAAAAAGGTATACTAGGCCTAAAAAAAGAGTCATACGTAACTGACACACTCCATGTATCTGTATCGCTTAATATAACCACACCTCTAATCCTGGCTCTTTTGTAGATTACATAGGATGCATTAGATCAGTCAGCGGTATTAGCAACTTTGGAGACCCCAACCAAACCAGAGCTTAAGTCTCTGTATAAATAACCCTCGTTGAAAAACTCCATGTAAGTAAAACACATACAATAAACAATAAGTTCAAAACAATTAAACTTAATTAAATGCGACTTTTTCTTTACCTTTGCTCTATACAATTCTTATAAGTGGAAGATTTAAATCGTACTATACTCTATGGGATGCCTGGCATTACATTTTGATCAGAAGACATTGAGAACGCATGGCTGCAAATAGTCCACTCACTAGCAAGTCTTCGATCCTTGCATATGCTATTTATACATAGGTGATAAAACGATACTCTAAACAATACAAAACCTATAAATTTTACAATCAAAACACTAAACACAATGACAAAACTATTGCTACAGATTACCAGCTAGCCGCAAGCCCAACAACATATTACTACTTAAACCCGAATATATCCGAGGCTGAAGAATCACGTACACTGTAAGCAACTGAACCTTCCAGTTCTGTACTAACACGAGTTTAAACTGCAAAATTCTAACCATAACCATCACGCAGGTACAAAGCCGGATACCAGGAAACCCTCCAATCATAATCTATAAATTCCCATATGAAGACATTGAGCAAGAGAAGCTAAGAAACATGTTCCTGTTGAAAACACTGATGGAACAGAATCCGCAGAGCTACAAGGTAAACTCTTGAACACACACTCTTCCCCTTAAATCTACTGATTAAATCATCATAACCTACACATCCGATCACAGGGCATAAGGTTCATCGTCGAAGCAACAATCACCAGCATAAACACAAACAGGGACTGGTACTACATATCATGTCACCAATGCAGCAAGACAACGATAAATCAAGGAGACAACTACACTTTCTTAGATTACGAACCACAACCGGGCCCCTTTTCAGGTATCTTCTACCGACACTCTCTGTCAACACAAATAAAAAACTTACAAAATGTAACACAGTATATGTTCACTAAACATACATGTACAAATTCAAAGGGTACATCGCAGACACCTCAGGAACGGCCCCTCTCACTTTCTTCACTCCAGCAGCTGACAAGATCATGGGACACCCATGCGGAGAGCTGGTGGAAAAGTACAAGTTGGCCGACTCAAAGAAGATATCATCCAAAGTCTTGGCAATACAAGGAAAAAGCAATGTTTTTCAGTTTCATTTTAATACTCTAGAAAAAAATTTCACTATGGATATAACACCTTGTGTTTTAGGTCATTGTATGACATTATGTAATTCACAATTTATTTTTAGGGTTTTATGCATTTGCTCTTAAATCATAATCGTTAAGCTAAATCGCGTAAACTAAAAATGATCATTCAATGTAAACGG
>BQNB010171716.1:1684-13535 GCA_026074375.1 Tanacetum coccineum
TTAGGAGGGTCAGTATAATATAAGAATAGCATACAAATTGCATGTAAAGTACACTATTAATTATTTTTTTAGGAAGGCCACCACCCTCCTCAAACTCCACATAGCTAACATCATGATGCATCATAAAATGGTTAAGGTGCGGTTAAAAGATGGAAAAAATCCTTGACATATAATTGTGGAGAGTGAAATTATTTGTACTCGTAAATTCACAAGAAATATTACAAAGAAAATTATAAAAGAAAATGTAAACCATAATCTTCAAACAAATAGACATAAGGAAAATGTGTCTTAAAAAAATGTCCAATAATGTGACATAAACAACTCTTTTCAAATCTACACGGAATAGATGCAAACATTTTCCATAAGCTTGAAACCTCTCCGTTTAGATTCAAAGAGTTGTTTGTGCAACATTTTAAAGGAAGTATAACCAACCCTCTAGATTCTGACTTATATATACGTTCAAGTTTTGCCAATAAATCAATGTGGGATAAACGAAACCTCCTTTTTCTTTTGTATACACGAATTGTTCATATTTCACTTCTTCTAAACTAGGGACAAAAATACTATATGTCTTGTTAAACATGGTTAATAATTCTTTTAAAACAAGCATAAAGAATATGTTGATATTGGGGAAAGCATATATTGTATGCGTTATTACAGCTAACAAAGACAATGAACGTCGTTATTGGGGCACACGTTCTATGTAGAGATGGCAATGGGTCAGGTTTGGGGTTGGGCAGCCATCCCTGCCCGTAAACCCGATTATCAAAGTCTTTCCTAAATCCGCTTCGATCATCATCGGGTATCTAATCGGGGCATTCTGTTGGTCTGCGATGCTTTCTCAAACCCGTCCCATACTAGTCGGGAATTTTATTGGAGTGTCCTATTTGGGAGCAATTCTCGACCAAAGCCGCACCATCTCACATAATATTATTATTTTTACGACTGCAAACTACAAAAAATTTGCCATTTATTGACACACAAAAGCCATGTGGTAAATGTCCAATAATGTGACATAAACAACTCATAAACACAAGAAATATTACAAAATAAAAATATAAAAGAAAATATAAATCGTAATCTCTAAACAAATAAACATAAGGTAAATGTAAAAAAAATGTCCAATAATGTGACATAAAAACCTCTTTTCAATATGGAAAGAAGAGTTCATAATAATACAAACCTTTTGTGTTAGTTTGAAAACAAAATTTTTTATGCAACATTTTAAAAGAAATATAACCAACCCTCTACGATCTTACTTATAAACACATTCAAGTTTTCCCAATGAATCAATGTGGGATAAACAAAACCTACTTTACATTTGTTAAGTTTCATATCCGAACACCTTGTTTGTATACGTGAACTGTTCATATTTTCACTTCTTCTAAACTAAGGACATAATAGTATATGTCTTGTTAAACGCAGTTGATAACTTCTTTGAAAACAAGCATAAAGGAATATGTTGATACTAGGGCACGCATTGTATGCGTTATTATAGCTAACGGAAGAAATTATGAATCCTGTTTATAAAAACTACTCAAATCTCAATTTGAGTAACAACAATTACACAAAACACTGATCTCAATCAGGAAAAACAATCTATCCACCACCGCTACTCAGGTGTGGATCAACAATCTAAATTGATTATTGTTCTATTACAACAGCAGAAATAATAAGATCAAGATGATCTAATCAACCAGGGTTTATAACTTTTTAGAGAGAGAGGAGCATTTTTAGAGAGAGAAAGAGTGTATCAAAAGTGAGAAGAAGACTCCTGATTATATAGCTTTGACTCAACACCGACATAACACTTCACCAACAATACATGAACATCCCTTCATCTTTTACATCCTTGACATATATCTGAAAGAAACACACTTGACACAATTAGTCCATAAACTATTATACCAAGTGAGAAGAGGTATTTTATCATCCCCCCTTCATCTCAACCTTGTAAATATCAAACATCCCAAGATTTTCCAAAAAACCTTTATGTTGTAATGTACCCAATCCTTTGGTAAAAACATGTGCAATTTGATTTGCATAATCTACTTTCATAGTTTTAACCACTCCTTTTAAAATCTTTTCTCTAACAAAATGCAAATCAATTTCAAAATGCTTTGTTCTTTAATGAAAAACAGGATTGGCTGCAATCTTAATTACAAAATTACTGTCACAGTGTAGATTAACAGGTAAAAGGTTTTCAATCTTTAAATATTTTAATATTTTTAAAATCCAAATTACTTCACTGGTTACTGAAGCAAGGGCTCTATACTCTGCTTCGGTAGAAGATTTAGAGAGTGTTTTGCTTTTTACTGTTCCAAGATATCAAAGAATTATTCAGAAAAATACAATAACCAATAACAGATTTCCTGGTAATAACACACTTAGCCCAATCAGCATCAAAAGAAGCACTAAGAGACATACCAGAAGTCTTGACAAAGTAAATTCCCAAACTTGGACATCCTTTTAGATATTTAATATCTTGAAAGCAGTTTTGAGATGAGACTTAAGAGGAGAATGCATAAACTGGCTCAAACAATGCACAACATATGAAATATCAGGCCTAGTGTTAGTTAGATAAATAAGTTTACCCATTAACTTTTGATAATGAGTAATATTCTCAAGAACCGGATCACATGTTGTAGCCTCATTAGAAAGGACCAATTTAGACAATCAAAGAGTATCAATAGGTTTACAAGCAAGCATGCCATATTCAGATAACAAATCCAAAACATACTTTCTTTGATTAAGACAGATACCCTTATCAATATCAACAACTTCAATTCCAAGAAAATATTTATGTTTTCCCAAGTCTTTAATCATAAACTTAGACTTGAGAAAGACCTTAAAATTTTCAATTTTAGCTATATTATTGCCAATAATGATAATGTCATCTACATATACAAGTAAAGCAAGAAAAATACCCTTATCAGTCTTAGTAAAGAGAGAATAGTCAGACTTGCTTTGACTGAAACCATTTTCAATCAAAGTAGAAGTGAATTTAGCATTCCATTGCCTGGGTGCTTGCTTTAACCCATATAAATTTTTTTAGCTTCCACACCTTGTTACCTGAAGGGAAATATCCCTCGGGTGGTTTCATATAAACATCCTCATCTAAATCACCATAAAGAAAGGCATTGTTCACACCAAGCTGAAAAATAGGCCAAAACTGAGAAACAACAACATTCAATAAACATTTAACAATGACCATTTTCACTACAGGAGAAAAAGTTTCCTCATAATCAATACTTTTCTTTTGACCAAAACCCTGAGCCACAAGTCTAGCCTTAAATCTATCAATCTCACCACTAGATTGAAACTTAATCTTATAAATCCTTTTACTACCAATGGCTTTTCTACCTTTAGGAAGATCTACAATTTCCTAAGTGCCATTCCTAAGTAAAGCTTTTATTTCTTGATTCATAGCATCAATCCAATGAGAATATCTAGAAGCTTCAGAAAAAGACTTAAGCTCAAAATGTTTATTTAGTTGAGTAATAAATAATAATTTTCAAAATTAAGCTTGGAATACCCAACATACTTTTTAATCCCATATTTGACATTTGAATCCACAACAAAATCGTTGTAACTTTTAGGAAAAACATTTTGTCTAGAAGACCTTCTTAGATTTTGATTATCCTGAGAAACAGTATTTGGATTTTGATCCATATTACCCTCAGAAAATACATTCTCTTCAAGTGTGGCAACCTCCTCATTCTGAGTGGAAAAAATGTTATCACTGCTATCAGTATCATTTCCAGAATTGATTCGAAAATCGGCAGTGACAGAAATTCCACCAGAATCAGAAGAGCTGCTACTAGCACTCTGTGACTTTTTGCTATCACAATTCAGATTAAGGTCTACTCTCTCATCATCATTGGGTATCTCAGGATATTCAAGGTCAAAAAGTTTATATGATTAACATCTTGAAAAACATTTTCAGTAGCATCTTTTATTTTATCAGGATCCTTAAAAGGAAAAATGTTCTCAAAGAACTTAACATCTCTTGAAAAAATGAACTGATGCTTATCAAGACTATATAACCTATATCCTTTCTTAACACTAGAATACCCTATTAAAACACACTTTTCAGATCTACTTCCAAACTTATCACTAGAATTGACAAGGGTAGCAAAACACAAACATCCAAAAACTCTTAAATGAGCGAGAGAAGGACATTTTTTATATATCATCTCATAAGGAGATTTTCCACTTAGCACAGAGGAAGGAAGCCTGGTAATAAGACAAGTAGCAGTTAGAATACATTCAGGACACATCCTGAAAGGAATTCCCACTTAAAACATTAAAGATCTAGCAACATTTAAAAGATGTCTATGTTTCCTTTCAACAATGCCATATTGTTGTGGAGTATAAGCACAAAAAGTTTGATAAATAATACCTTTATTAGCACAAAATTTATTAACATGTTGATTAACAAACTCAGTTCCATTATCACTTCTAAAAACTTTAATTATCTTATTAAACTGATTTTCAATCAGATTAAAAAAAACAGTAATAAATTGTGAAACTTATCCTTAGACTTAATCATATATACCCAAACAGCTCTTGTGTAATCATCCACAACAGTTAAAAAGTATTTAAACCCTTCAGAACTAGTAACCCTATAAGGTCCCCCATAAGTCCAGATGCACAAGTTCTCCCAGAGAACTTGATATGTCACACCCCGTAAATTCAGGTCAATATTTTTAAACTTTTCTAATCATTACTTTTGACTTTTATACGTTACGTTTGAATCTGACAGTTTACCAAGAAGTTAAACCGCGTAAATCCGAAAAACGTCATCGGGCGCGTCCCGGCATCAGTTATTAATTAATTTAGGCCTTATATGAGATATTTTAACTTTTCTGAGTGTTTCGTGATTTTTAATCACTTCCGATATTAATTTTAGGGTTTTATCTTTTAAATTGCGTTTTTCGCGTTTTTAATCAAACGGAACCCCGGAAACTCGAAATCTTTTCGTGTAAACTTTAGTTATCGTCCATCTCATTTCATTAAGTGAAAAATTTCGTGTGACCCTCCCCTTGGAGCCTTGTTCGTCCGCCAATACCCAACCAAGACAACCATAGCATTTGAAATTAATTCCAAGCATCTTATTTTTGAAATCTACATGCATGTGCATGAAAATGACATATGAGGGAGTCACCCTTATGCACAAAAAACTAGCCAAGACATATGCATGTGACTTCTTACACTCTTGACCACATTTGACTCACATTGGCTAGAATTATTTTCATAAGGACTTTGGCTAGCAAAAATTTTGTGTGGTCTTGCTTTTGTAAACCCAAAACCGGACGCACCCTATGGTGAGCCAAGAAAGAGTGGCTCAAGCCAAATGACTTGAACTATGATACCACAAAACCCTAACTTGATCCTATAAATACCATACTTTCTCACACTTAGGTTATTATCTCATTTCAAAGCCAACAACAAAAATCTTTTCTCTCCCTCTCCTCTTGATAACCCACGGCACACACACCCTTTCTAGGGTTTTCATTTTCTTTGATTCTTTTCAAGATCTAAGTGTTTTAAATTCATTTCCAAGGGTTTTTAAGGTAGATCCAAGTATTGGTTGGTTGATTTTCAAGGGTTTCCTAAAGATTATAAAATTAGGATTTCTAATTTTATAAGTGTGTTTTATAGATTTAGTGATTTTGGGTATAGATCTTGTGATTCTCTACTTGTTTCTTCATTCTTGTAAGCATCCTTGACCCATCTCTTGTTTCATTTCTTTTATTCTTATGAATATTGTTCAAGTTTAAGAGTCCATGTGTTTGTGTTACTTTTATGAAAATGGAAGTATTATGTTTGTTGTTTTATAAGTTATGGTGAGATGAGTTAAAAAGTGGGTTGCAACAATAAAAATGAAGGGATTAGGTTAGACTAAGTATGGTTTTGTTGGTTGGTTTAGTAGTGATCGGGATTAGGCTAGAATAAGCACTATTGTGGCGTTTGGATGGATTTTTAGGAGTATTTATTAAAAGACATGTTGCTGATCTGAATTAGTTTTGAGGTTTTGAGCGACCTAAAAATGTTTTCATTAGGCGTACAATTAGTTTTTGAAGAGCTTGTTTCGAATAGATAGTTTTTTACATATCGCACTTTAAAATCGGACTTAAAATGACGAAGTTATAGCCAAATGAAACTTAAAACATTTTTCGGCAAAACCCAATAAATAGTGTGCTGATGTGAATAGTAAAATGGGTATTCGGACACTTTCGGACATTTTTGGACTTTCTAAACTCTAGCGAAACATATAGTAATACATATATATAGATTAGCATCATTTGAAGACGTCATTAACATATTTTAGGAAAAGCGATAAAGTTACTAAAAATAGTAAGTTTGGTAAAACTTAGCGAATGATTATGGTTAGTTAGCGTATTTTGAAAATATGGAAACTTAACAAATATAGGGGACGGTATTAACGTCTTGAAACTAAAAACTTTCCTAAAGTAGTAATTTTTGGATAAACGCCAAGACTTGACGAAAAACTCTATAATTTTATTTAGTCATACTTTATTGAACAAACTAAAGCACAAACACGTATGGATGTCTTTTCTCTTAAAAGCGTGTCGTACAAGTTTCGGTTATCTTTTGTTTTCCTAAGACGCGTCATTTATTTAGGTCGTGTGTAGGACCTTTCGGCTTTATTTCTTCTTCGTTGATTATCGATTCACCACTTGCTTAAGGTGAGTTCATAGCCCCACATTTTAACTATTTTTAAATGCTTTATACTTTGGGGTGAGAAACATTGTTTGCTTTTAAAATTAGACACAAGTACTTAACGTGAGTTTTACATGTTTATGTGTTGCCTAAGTTTTGCTACAAACCACTATTGCCCGAACTATCATGAACCGTTAGTCATCTATGGCCAATTGGATTGATTATTGGGACTAATTATCCCTATCTGCTTTGGTTCCACTTAACGAAGAACAAACAGATATATGTCATGTCGATGTGCGTTGTGGTGGTCTTTGGTTTGGGACACTAGTTAAGGGCATGAATACTATGTGGCATGATATGATATGCCTTGTTTTATTAGAATCGGTGTCATGAGCTTAGCGTAATAGTAAATACTTTTTATGTGATGTTGTATCTGTTATAGTAGTCGCATGCATTTTGAAATCTTGTGGTCCACTCTTGTACTAACTTAAACCTATGAATTCACCAACATTATGTTGACGTTTTAAACATGTTTTCTCAGGTGCTTAGCTTGGCTTGATTCTTGATGCTAAATGGAGTCTATGTGCTATGTGACTTCGCCAATTTCAAGACTTATCTATTTATATACTCGTTGTCATTGTTAAACTTTATTATGCTTCCGCTACATTTAACTATCTTATGACCGGTTGTAAAACTTAAATTAATTTTCTTTATGCAACGAGTATAACTATTTTTCAAACGTCCATGATTAGTAGTCGTCCTTTATTGCTTTATGTTCAGATTGTTATGACATCACGCCTTCGGACACGTATTCCGTCCAGGCCCCGTCTGGGGGTGTGACAGATTGGTATGAGAGCCAAGGTTATAGAGAACCAGGTAGTTATACTAGGTCTGGTCTATAACCAATATGTGATCCTATGTGCCTTTATATGTGCTTACGTGTTGTCTATCCTTGCTATATATATATATATAATATATAATCTATTATATATATATAGTTTATATATTATATACTAATAGTATATATATATATATATATATATATATATATATATATATATATATATATATATAAGATAAGATTTCTATATATACTTGAGACTATTACATATTTCCGTATTTACCTTGCCATTTATTTCATCGTTTCCTTATGCCTTGCATAGTTTCGTATAAAGGAGATTTATATAAACTTTTGCTTATGCAGATCATACCAGCTTCAGCTATTGCTATTTCTTTTGATTCTTCGGATGAGAGTGTGGGATCACTGCCCTCTCGAGTTATTCTTTTTGGTGATATTCCTACTGTTATTCCTTCTACTTCTATGGTTGCTCCAGAGACTTCTACTATTGCTCCTGTTATTTCATTTGCCGCTCTTGTGGTTGAGACGACTCTTGTCGCTTCACCCACTAGATTGTGAGGCTTGGATCCCTATTCAGGTTCCAATTCTGATTCACCAGATGAGGTGTCTTCACCAGAGCACATTTCCCCGCTACTAGCTATTTCACCATTCTTATGCATCGATTCTTCTGAGGCTCCTAATTCTTCTGATGGACCACCATCGCAGGACCCTTATGTTGCTACCGTTGTTCGTTGGAGGAGCAGGGTAACAACACATCCATCATCATTTGAGTTTCCTATTGCTCCTGTTACTGCCCCACCCGAGATTTATCGATGGTCAGCGATTCTTATCCGACCCGATGAGGCTATTCCTTTTGGTCGACCTTACCGCACCCATCTTAACTGGCCGCGTAAGTTGTTGACTGCGAGGAAGAGAGTTGGACCTTTACCAGTTCGCAGATTAGCATGTAGGCATACATCACCTCGTTCTTCAGACCACCACTCATCTTCTTCTAGTTCATCTTCAGATTCTTCGCCAGTTTATTTTTCGGGTCTAGATGCACCAAATCAGACTCATTCTTGATCTTCGACTAGAGTCGCATCACCTAGATTGTGTTACCCTTCGAGTGAATCATGACCTAGTAAGGCATTTCGTCGTTAGTGTGCTGCTTCATTATCTACTTTGTATCCATCGACTACATCAGAGTCATCATCAGGAGATTCATCAGAGAGACCATTTCATTCATCTTCACCTTCTGCTGGACCATCTCGCTTATTTATCTATATTGTTATTTATTCTTTCTGGCAATCGTGTTGTAAATATATTTTATTTTATAGCATGTATTAAATTATCATTATCTAATAATCGTGTATTCGTTTCAAAATCTCACCATGGGTTGTGTCTTGTGATGCAGAACAATGACTAACACTCGTTCCGGTATGACCTTTACCGCAATTGAAGAAATGATCAACCAACGTGTAGACGCAGCTCTAGAGGCTCGCCGGGTTAACCAAGATCTTAAACTCGAGAATGGTAATGGAAATGGTAATGGAAATGGTACTAGAAATGGAAACAATAGAGGCGACAACGGTAACGATAATGAGAACCGTAATGTGAATGGAAGAGGCGATATGCCTGGCGCTCGTGAATGTACTTACCAAGATTTCATGAAATGTTAACCACTGAGTTTTAAAGGAACAAAAGGTGTGGTTGGTTTTGATAAGATGAAGTGAAAAGATGGAAACTGTGTTTCACATTAGCAACTGTCTGGAGAGATATCAAGTGAAGTATGCTAACTGTACTTTACTCGACAGTGCATTAACCTGGTGGAATTCTCACAAGAGAACCATCGGAACTGATGCAACATATGCTTTATCATGAAGAGAGCTGTTGAAGCTGATGACTCAAGTGTACTACCCAAGAAATGAGATCCAAAAAATGGAAACCGAGTTGTCGAATTTGTCGATGAAGAACAATGATATGGCTACTTACACTCAAAGGTTCTAAGAACTTACCATGATGTGTACCAAAATGGTCCGCAAAGAGGAGGATCGGGTGGAGAAATTTATTAGAGGTCTTCCCGATAATATCTAAGGAAATGTGATTACTGCAGAACCCACAAGGCTACAAGATGTTGTTCGAATTGCCAACAACTTGATGGATCAAAAGTTGAAGGGCTATCCTGTAAGGGACGCAGAGAACATGAGGAGATTGAATAACAACTATAGAAACAACCGTGGGCGACAACCACCCCACAAATGATAGAATACTGGAGGTCAGAATGTTGCCAGAGCCTATATAGCTGGTAACAATGAGAAGAATGGTTATGAAGGAACACTTCCGTTCTGCAAAAAGTGTAACAATGAGAAGAATAGTTAAACCAATTTTTACCCATTTTACCTTCTTAACCCAAACACTCCTTTAAGTATCTCATATCCATTTTAAGCTTGGTTTTCAAAGATTTAAGCAAAGTTCTTTAAAGACAGATGGTTGACAATGAATAATAAGCAATATTAAGTAATAGGAACTCAGAAATAAGCACTTGAAATAAGCAAACAAGATAAGCAGTACTAACTGAATATAACTAACAGTTTTAACTCAAATCATAAACAAAGGAAATTTAAACTACAAGACATCATAAATAAGCAACAAACATTAATAATAAGCATAAATAAGCAGAAAATAAGCAGTGAATAAGCTAACAGTAAATAAGCAAAAACTGGAAAAATGAAAACTTACAATGCCCTTTGCTTAAACAAGGGATTAAATGCTCTTAGAGCTTATCTACAAAGCTCTAGCTTGTCAAAGACAAGCTAGTAAAAGCAATAAGCCCTTCCCTTTCTGGCTTATCTTCCCAAAAGAGATTTTGAGTGCTTTTTGAGTGAAAAAGACTTATGCTATATAAACTATGGAAAAGTTTATATAGCTTAAGTTAAACAGCTTAAATGACAAGAAAAAGAGATTAAGAAAGCTTAACAAACATTTTTTAAACCATAAATTGCATTAATCTTAAAAATAGAATTTAACATAAAAACTTAAATTTCATTAACTTAAAAACAAGAGTACAAGGCTTTTTAAAAAAAGTACAATAAGCTGAAAATAAACTAGGTTAAGCTAAAAACTAGATGACTTCAAAGGCTTACAAGGTCCCTATTTATAGAAAAATCTTCGTCTTGGGTCTTGGCCTTGTGCTTCTTCTGTGAGTGAAATAAGAGGTGTGTTTCGTATGTGAGTGACTTTAAAATCTCATCCAAGCAATCCAATTTGCTTGGTCTACAAGGGGGATGATCATAGCCCTTGATTTTTGTCTTCAAGTCTTCAACGAATCAAAAATTAAGGGATTGCCAAGGTGTAATTGAAGGTTTGTGAAGTGGGGTTGAGTTGTGAGAGTGATGGGTTTATCAATGGGGTGCAGGGGTCGAGGTGAAAATGACAGGGATGGGTGAATAGTAGTTATGGCGGGAAAAGTTTGATGTGGGTGCACGGGGTAACGGGGTTAAGGGCTAGGGACTAATGGTGTAATGAAAAGGGACTAACTATGTTAAACACATTGGTTTACCTTTTTAAAAGACCAAGTAATTATAATAGACTCGACATCATATAATTATCAAATAATCAGTTCAAAGATACACATCCAAACACCCCATACACTCCACATTTTGGTCATTGTGTGTGCTATAGCATATATGAAAATGAAAAAACTTCAGATTCAAAATTTCAAGGTTGACTATAGTATGGGTTCTCACCAATTCACCACAAATTAAATTTGTTAGCGTTATGAGTTTTATGATTTTTTTTAAAGTCAAATCAGATATCCTCGACAAGATTGGACTAAACCTGGTCTTACCTTTTTAGGCAATTAGCCTTAGAAGTAAGTATAAAATTACACATAATGCATTACTATATTCTATGACTAAGTTCAAAGGTATTTACCAATATCTTGATTTCACTTCTTATATCAGAATACAGATTGGTAGAAGACCTGAAGGTCCAGGGAGGCTGTGAAGTGCAATGTGTGGCCAACAATATATAGCGGGCTTATGGCTTATTTGGTTTTGCGCTTATGTTTCATAAGTTCACTCTTTGTGGCTTATTTTGAAACTTTTCGGCTTATGTAAGTTTACTATGTTAGAATTAACATATATAAGCCAAAAAGTTTCAAAATAAGCCACCCAAAGTGAACTTAAGAATGATGAAATAATTCAGAAGTAATTAATTAGTTATTGCACGTTTTTCTCATTCAGTGGTGTTGAATAAATCAAACCATGTGGGTTTGAAACAACCGAGTCTTAGGCTAAGTGGAGTTAGTTTTTCCTTATTTTCTGG
>BQNB010171717.1:0-13534 GCA_026074375.1 Tanacetum coccineum
TTTATAAAAATTCAGGCAAAAAATTCAAAATATCTTTAACTACGCGTGATTTAACGCAAACGTAAATGTTTGCTTAAGATTAAAGCCTTAAATAATGCCCTCATCATAACACCTAAACCTATGATGGACTGTTAACTTGTAGTTGGTAAGATCAAGTTCTAACTTACATGATACGATATGGGATAAGGGGCATAATATAACTAATTAAAAGTTCAAACTATGGATCAATGAACAAACCTTGCTGGAGCCGGATACTACAACATATGCCTCTCTAAATTTCTTAGAGAGCTTGTCAGCATCCACATGGATGGTTTCATAATCTCTTTCCAAATATAACCATCCGCTCCGTTCTCACATCTTGCTAAAAACCTACCGGCTTGCATTTTAAGATATTCAGTTAATGGTCTGAGCCACATGTAAATTATATGCTTTTGCTTAATAAGCACTTCAAATAATTGAGAGTACCCAAACGATCCTTTTACTATATAGTTAGATAATCAGAGAATTTCAGTATTCGGATAATTACTAATAAAAAGGCAATGCCATTGTACCTCTGCTAAGAGCAGCATCCCGAGGAGTGTAGTGGCTTCAGTGACTGCACAAAAAATCAAAATCAAATCAGTTTCACCTTCGCACATCATAATAAAAGCTGCAAAATCAATTTTCAACCAAACCTCACAACCCGAATTGCTTATCTTCAAGGTCTGATCAAAGACTCGGTCTACCCACAGCGGGGTTTAGAGTCATCTTTGGCTATGGTTACCGTTTCTGGCAATGACTATCCGGCCTTTACAAAATTATAAGAGATTATAAAACTACCTTTGTTTGAATAGTAAAACTACCTTTTGTAAAAGCCTTTACAAAATTATAAGAGATTTACAAAATTATAGAGAAAACAGGTGATGCATTCACTGCTCCGAGTCACGTCTCTTGATTCTCATTTCTTCAAGTCGGATGGTAAGAGATTGAAGATCCATCAGTTATAGCAAAGCAGCTCTTAGCAGCCCAATTGGGGCGAAGTTAATCGGGTGCAACAACAGCCACAATGCCATAAAGAGCTGCAACAGATCAATATGTTGAAGTCGATCAGACATTATAGCATTCATTGTACTTATACAAAAAAGGAACAACATTAATGTCATACTAAATTACAAACAGTTAGCAAAAAAATATGGAGTCTGATGTAAGAAGTAAATCAATTATAATATATATATAACTTGATGATCAAAATTTACCTTAACCTGGTTGTATAGTAGAGTTGATGAGTCCATATCTTTGAAGAATTAAATCTGTAAACAATTTTTTTTTTTAATAAACTGATATAACGAACGTTCAATAGATCTAAATGCTATGCGATTGGAAAATTCACCATAACAAATCTGGGTTGAAGAAGAGACATCGAAACAAATGAGTCACACATAAGTTGGTCTTTTCCTTGTCCACACAACTACATTATTAGATAATGGTGACTGAAGATGACACGACATAAGCAAATCTTCTCATTTCGTTCTTCATCTCATATATGTCGCAAGAATATTGCATCTATGTACAATTAAAGGAGTCATTTTCACGGTAGTGTGTCGAGTTGTGCTTTCATTTATGGCCGTAGTTGGAAGGATTGTTGCGAAAGATTCTTATGTCCATATCTTCACTGGGCAGAACCCGGTACATTAAAACTAATAATTAAAAAGCGATAAAATTAAACCCATTGCTATAGGTATCATATGTTTCTTAGCACTATGGATATCATATGTTTCTTAGCGCTTATCATATACAAACAAACAAAAATTAATAAATGAAACACGGTTTTTGATCCACACCCCCAATTAAGATCCCAAAACCACCATTTCCACAAAACTAACATCAAAACACAAATCGACCAAAAACTTAATCTTAAAAAAAGCACAAATGGCATTTTCAACCTCTTTTAATAACAGCACCTCTTATATTAAAGAACATTATCTGACTATAACGATTCAACATCACATGATCACTTTCAAAACACAAACCAAACAATCAAAGCACCCGTATGATGATCAAACCGAAAGCAATGACTTTTTTGGTAAAGGAAAACAAAACGCGGGGCCGTCCACATGATGATTTATGGGTACCATGTGGGGTAAAAAACGCTATGTATAGCAGGTAACACATAATAACACTATGTTTTTGTTTTTGGTTTATTTAAGCTAATGAAAAATCAAGGTGTGATTAACTTTTTATATTTTTCTTGGAGTGAGTGACGTGGTCAATGTGGATAGTGAGTTGGAAGGTTACCTGATCCTCATAGGATCGACTTGTATAGCAGGTAAAAAGTTGCACATTATAAACAGAAATCGAAAAGATATTAACTGAATAATCGGATTTGAACAATGGTACATGCAACTATAAAAAGTGGCAAGTATGATACATTTTTTAACAATGAGCCCTTTTAGACATATAATGGTTTAAGTTCGAACTTGTATGAAAACAAGTAATTTTCTTAGGACTGTTTGATGGTCATCTAAGCGTATCGTTTTGATTATTTTGAGTTTGTTTTAGCTGTTTTATCTCCCTTGGCATTCCTGATTAGCAACTAATTGGTGAATTGAACTTTTTGAAAAGTAAACGATATATATGTATAGAATTGCTTTCGTTTTTTTATAATAAAGTACTAAAATGTTAATTATTTGATAAGATTGATAATTTAGGTGGGCTGTTTATGAGTCGAGTGTGCTAAGAAGTTACTAGGAATTGCTGTACTGGTTTGTTACACAACTTGTGAGGATAGGATGTTTGGAGCATGAGTGACACTGACCAATTTAACAAATCTGGTAGAAAGTAATTTAGGATAGTGATCAAAAAATCATAGAATCACTATTTGAGCAAAATATTTTTTTATTATAAATAATTTTGTGTATCATAAATGGCAACTAGGCGATGTTATGAGTGATTTGGAGTTTTGGACTAATTACCTCTCAGGCACCCACCCATGAGGTACAAGAATCTGTAGTTTGTACCTTTTATAGGCATGTTTATTTAACTGATTAGTCAAAATGGACGAACTTCTGAGAAATCGAGTAGAAAAACAGTCGTAGCTCGTCAAATTTGACTATCTGAGCATTAAGTGAACCATATAAATGTGGAAGACGCACCTTGATTAATAAGATCTTAACTGTGACCCATCTGTTATTATAAATAAAAGCATAAATTATGTTTCTTTCTTATAGATTTTTTAAAATGTAGTATCCATGCATAAGAATTTAATCATGAATCACTAACTGTACCACATAGCCACAATCGTACCATGAGCTAATTCATTTAAATTGAAGATCGGCATAGACTTTTGATTATATAGCTGCTTTTAAACCTTTCTAACTGTTGTTTATGTCAATCTCCAAACCAAATGGATGAATATAGAACCACTTGATGCCGTTCTTTTTGTTGTGTTAAAGACTGATACCTTCTTCTTACTGACCTTATTTTCTGAATTTTACGCAACAGAGGAAGCTGATATTGAAGTATGCCCACAAGTACAGGCTGGGACTTTGGAGGCCTCGAGTGGAACTCCAAAAGCCAAACAAAATGAGCCATTGCGAAACATATGTCCTATGAATCTACCCTCCTGCTAACTGAGTGTGCCAAATACTAGAACTGAGGAGATAGGAGACCCCTTATCCTACTACATGGTGCAGGTTGATTAGTGGGAATATATAAGTAGGAGTTTTTGCTTTTTTCCAAACATTTTGTGCTCATATTATACAATGCTAAACTCATTCCGGGGATGTTATGAGCCTCTGTTATTAAATTGCTTGTGCTTAAACTGATATTGCGTCGCTGTGCACATAATTTATTTCTAGTTAATATTTACATTTTCTTTCAGATCCCAAGATTATCTAAACTGATTATGGCTGAGATATCGTTCCAAGTTCATGGGTCAGGTGTAATTAATTATTCTGCATAAGGTCTGGAATGCGTGAAGATTATGATTGTTATTGATCAGTGTTGAGTTAATGAGTCAACGAAGTTAGTGTTTGGTGTACATGTCGATATATCTGATATATGAAGTTGATCTTTGTATGGGGTTTTATAATGTTGTTTCAATAAACAAGTGCTAGATACTTACAGCAAAGCTTTAAACCTCAGTTTAGAATCTGATCCAGCTAACCTCCCTACGGTTCACTTTATTTATTAACAATCAAAGCTAAAGAATGGTAGTATGAGTTACAAACAATGAAAACAAAGAACAATTACCGAAAAGCTAGGGTTTCTCTCAACTCAAATGAACAAAGGAGATGAGAGAATATACACACAGAAAACTATCACAACACACCGAAAACTATCACAAAAATGAAAGATAATGAGTTAAATCTCCTTTTATAGCTTCAAATATTTGATTGTTAATAAATAAACAGAACCGTTGCTAATGACTTCACAAGCTTTGCATAGTTGACGTCTTTAGTCCTTAAAGAATAAACACGGGAACACTTTATGCATTATCTTCTCTCTATTGCTATAATTGACCCATGTGTTTGGAAAGCTTATCATCCAACAACTCCCCCATAAGCTTTGCACCTGAAACACATTAAATAAACTAAGACTAGAGCAAAATCTGTTATGGTCATAAATAGATAAACTTTTTGTAAAAAGGTCAACAATGTTTTCCTCAGTTTTAACCTTCCTTGTTTTAATAAAACTTGCTGCAATTTTTTCTCTTAGAAAATATAAATCTATTTCAAAATGCTTACCTTTCATGTAAAACTAGATTTGCAAGAATATGTATTGCAGTAGAATGTAGATCAAAGTTTCATTTTATATGGTAAAACTTTGTCAACCTGGCAGAGTGTTAGATTCCTTTTTAATCCAACCGACATTCACAACCACACATTTCAACATTGCCACTATACTCAGCCTCTCAGTAGAAGATTTGGAAACCACAACCTGTTTCTCGCAGACTACTTCCCAAAAACACACAATATCGAGTTATTGATCTTCTTGTTACTTTGCATTTTGCCCAATTAGAATCAACAAACACTTTTAGATCATTATTGCTACTTTTCCTAAAAGTAATCCCCAAACAAGGTTCTTTTTTCAAGTATCTAAGAACTCTGAAAGCAAGTCTCAAATGAGACTTCATAGGATTATGCATGACATGACTTAAGCAGTGAACTGCATAAGATATATCAGGTCTTGTCATAGTCAAGTAAATTAGCTTTCCTACTAGTTTTTGATAATGAGTAATACCAGTTAAAACCTCATCATTTCCAAACTTAGAAATAACTTCCTTATTCTCAGGATTAGCCTCTATAGGGGTATTACAAGGCTTACAGGCCAACATTCTAAACTCATATAGTAACTCAGTGTAGTACTTTCTTTGAGTTAAACAAATTCCATCATCAACATCTAAAACTTCAATTCCCAAAAAATATTTAAGCTTACACAAGTCTTTAATAAAAAACTTAGAACTTACATTTTTTTGAACTTATGAATCCAAATTGTTTCCAGTCATAATAATATCATCAACATACACAAGCAGAAACAAAATGACATCTTTATCATTTTTAATGAACAAAGAAAAATCATTCATACTCTGCACAAATCCATTATCACTTAGCACAGAAACCAATTTTTCATTCTATTTTTTAAGAGCCTGTTTTAAACCATATAAGGATTTAACCAATTTACACATTTCTTGTTGTATCATTTTTATGCAGAAATAGTCCTTCAGGCCAAATTCATATATTCCATCTTAGCTTCTCAAAGGGTCCCCATACAAAAGGTATTATTAATGTATAATTGATACACGGGCATTTGTTTTACAACAAGCCAATTCGTAAGACAGTTAAAAGTAACTATTTTGACAACAGGAGAGAAAGTCTCCTCGTAGTCTATTCCTTCTCTTTGATTAAACTCTTTGGCTACCAACCTAACCGTAAACCTTTCTACATCACCACTAGCTTTATATTTGACTCTAAACACCCACTTACTGCCAATGGCTTTCTGTTACTAGGCAAATCTACAATTTCCCAAGTTTTATTTCTATTAAAAGCTCCCATCTTTTGGTTTATGGCATCAACCCATCTACTATCCTTAAAAGCCTCAAGATAAGTAGTAGGCTCATGAATCTTATTCAAATTAGAAATAAACACAAAATTATCAATACTCAAATAACCATAGTTAACCACTTTATCTATACCATACTTAACATTTTGTTAAGAACATAGTAATTATCTTTGATTAGCCCCCCTGGTGGGGGCGTTGTGTTTGGTTTGGGGGGGTTGTTGGTTTTTGTGTGTGGGCTAGCATGGTGTGGGTTCTGTGGTGTATGAGGCGGCTTTTGGTCGGTTTGTTATGGGTTCTTGCTTGCGAGTAGATTAGTATGTGGGGGTGGGGGTGGTTTGGGATTTGAGGAAGAGTGTGGTCTGTGTGGCAGTTGGGGGGTGGGTGTGGTTTTGTGATTTTTGTGTGTTGGGTCGGGATGCTTGTGACTGGGGGTGTATGTTATCGGGGTTTTTGGTGGTGTTCTGGCGTACCCACCTCCTCTCTATGCCCAATCCCACAACCTTTAGATAAACTCAACCACTCCCCCCCCCCCCCCCCCCCATTCAGGTGTAGTTAGTTCAGTAGGTAGTGAGATTAAAAATAGTCCTGGCGAGAAACCGAGAGTGTGATTGATCTTGTGGAGGTTTTGTGATGTGTTTCAAGAGATCAGCTTGAAGGTACGGGTTATGTCGTGTTGCAATAATATTAGATCCTGAAAGTGCGCAATGCACTCAGCATGAGACGAACGTAAGTGGTCACGCAAATCGAGAGCAGCTTAATTAATAACAGCGTCTGGAGTTGAGGCGGCAACATGAGACGACAGAGTCCAATGATGTCCCGGGCCAACATAGGAGTTATACTCTGGTTGTCCGGCTTCACAGCAAGTCTGGTTTATATGTGGGTGTGCTAGAGGCCTGGCGCGTGGGTCGGTGCGTCGGCGTGAGTCGGTTGTGTTTGGGTGGTTACCCGATCGGCCCCCGCCTCCTTCCGCCCCCCCAATTGGAGGGCGTGTGGTGGTTGGTGTTGGTTTGGTTTAAGCACAGGTTTGCTACTAGTTCCTGCCTAACAGTTGACCTGCTAGCTGGTTCTGGTGACATCCAAACAATGTCAAAATTGAGTCTCACAGTAGTGGTGCTTCTAGGCCTCATAAACTCTATAGTCAGTCAGTGCATTCTAAAGGAATGATAACATTAAATATTTGTTCTCCGCTATGCAAAAATAAAAGTTCTATGATCTCGCAGAATATTGCGCTGTGCATCACCCAGGTTTCGAGCGATCGAAGATGTTCTTTTGTGATGTTGAGTTGCAAGCCTTGAATATCCAGTGTCGAACTTACGAAAGTCGACTAACATACGTTAAGATAGTAATGCGCATGGGGAGTGTATCCCTTGCGAATCCTCGAGTTGAGAGTAAGTATGTACTTTATGTCAGTCTTAGTACGGAGATAGTCCCCCCCAAGAATCCCCCCCCCCCTCCCCCCCCCCCCCCCCCCCCCCATTCTCTCCCTCGAAAAAACTGATGTGTTAAGAGTCTTAAGCATACCTGGCGCCTTTGCCAATCTAGTTTATTAAGTTTGCAGAATATGATTTGATGGTCGATGAGGTTGCACCAAAGCGGTGGATGTTAGTAGTTTTCGTTCCCGATTTTTGGCTGTGTTGGTTTTACCTACCCCATACCCCCAACTATCTATTTGGGATTGTCGTACCACGATCTTTATTCTTGGCGGGAATGATCCCATTTTATGAGAGTCGATTGATGAACGTGCGGTTGGTGACAATCTGGAACCTCCTGCTCCTAGTTTCGTCGCTAGTCCCACGTCGAAAGGTTAGATGGAAAGTGTAGGGCTTTTTGCTTGGTACGTCTACGTGGCAGAATTTCCAGATACTTAGTAATCATCGCCAAGTGTGGTGATGATGATTATGATGCGCAACTCGAAACTATTCAAGGTTGTTTAGTGTATTGTGGAGAAGAAGATCCTATTTGAGCTTCGAAGGAGATTGGGCTTCGAACGGGAGACCTTCGAGCCGAAGGGGGGGGTACGTCATCAAGCCTCCCAGTCGAATGTAATGTATGCATTTATAAATGCATTGCTTTCAACTATCAATCTTCATCAAAAATCGAAGACCATGTCGCAGACTACTACTATACGCATTAAGTACTTAACCCACTTGTTGCTGGGTTAGTTGGGGTTTTAATGCAAATAACCCAAAAGTCTGCCTTGGTTATCGCGAACATCCTATCCCACTTTAAAATTCAATTTGAAATCCGATTAATCTTGATCTCTGCCACGTACACGGTGATACGTCCCTCTAGTTTCGCCTATATAAACGTCATCACAAGACCCTTTTTCTTTTTACCACTTCAATTACTTGTCTTCTCTCTTTTAGGAATATTTCTCTGTACTTCCAAAGGTAAGATCAAAAATTATTATCAGGTATGTCTGCGAAAAATACATTAGCTATTCAACGATGTGAGTTGTCGCGCAAAGAGTTAGACGAGTTTCTTTCTTTCTATCCCATTCCTTCAGAGTACCGTGTGATCCTTCCCACGTCTACTCAGACCATTCTTGATGCTCCTCCTGGGTACATTGGTTTGTACACTCATTGCTTTTCTCTTGCTAATCTTAGATTGCCACTTAATGATTTCTTCTGTGAGGTGCTTCAGTACTTCAAAGTTCACATCTCTAGGCTTAACCCTTTTGGTTGTTCCAAATTAATGACCTTCATTGTCATGTGTAAGGCGTATGATTGTGAGCCTTCTGTTGAATTATTTCATGGTTTCTTCAATCTTTGCAAAGCTGGTAGTTGGTTAACTTTTCAAAAAAGATCCGAAAAGCATATCCCGAGTCTCCTTGCTAAAGTTATTACTCGTATCGAAGGTTGGCACCAGCGTTTCTTTTTTATTCAAGATACAATCGTTCCTTCCAAATTTCCTCAGCTTCTTCTTAAGGAGAATATGCTTGACGTCAAATCTTTCAAAGACAAACTCCCTTCTGGTATTGAGCAAAACCCACAGTTTCAACGTCTTGGTCGTTACCCTGTTAGTGCCCGTGCTTTCGATGATCCCATTCTTTTCCTAGCTGGCCTCCAGTCTTCATGGGAACATGGCCAACAACGACCTGCAATCTTTGTGGGCGGCAAGGGTATTTACCTTTCTTGTTTTCCTTTTCATTTGCCCTTTTCACTGATATATGATTTATTCTTTCATTTTGCAGAGATGTCTTTCAGAAACTTTATCTACACCGAGGATGACGAGGATCTCACTTTCCTTCCTAAGGATTTTTCTCCAGGTTTTAATACTGGCTCCCCTTCTGTGTCTATTAATACGGAGCCTGTCAGGACTGATGAAGAGCCTGCGACTGAGCCTGTGAATGAGCGCGTGGGGACTACAGCAGATTCAGGGGGAGTCCCAAAGGAGATACTTTTGTTGTTCACGCTAGGAGTGTTACGGCCCGCATTAGGGAGAGGAAGTGCAAAACAAGGGGAGGTTCTTCGAGGCCTCCTGTAAAAAGGAAACTGGCTTCTGGTTCGTCAACCTCGTGCACTGTTCGCGCCAAGGCTTCTGCAATGAAGGATGATACTCCTGTGCTATCCATTTCTGATGATGATGAGGGTAAGTTGCCCTTCTTCCTTATTTCTTTAGTAATATCTGTATACTTATTTATCCTTTTTGACTTGCATCTTTTTCTTAGGTCTCGAAGATTGTTTGGAGTTGAAAGATGCCACTGCCTGCCATCTCAAGATCTCTACCATAACTCCTCCCGCCTAGAAGGGTTTTTTGGATAACTATCCTGATGTAGACATGCTTAATCTTCACGATCGTTGCTATGCTAGACAAGCTGTTGTGGACAATGCAATGAATAGGAGGTCCCGTGAGCTTTTAAAGGTTTTTGAGAAGCTGAGGGGTGAGGCAGATGTCATGCGAGCTAAGGAGTTAGCCTGCGAGGAGGAGTGTGAGGGGATTCGGGCCAAGTGTGAATCTGCCATGACTGATTTTGACAAAACCCTGCTGTCTTGCTTCTTCGAGAGAAGATGTCTTCACTAGCTGCTGAGGCAAAATAGCACAAGGGAAACCTTGACAGGTTGATGCTCAAGATTCAGAAGTGGACGGGTTATCAGGTGAGCCTTTCGGCTTTGGAGTCAAAGGTCACTTCTTTGGAAGCTGAGAAGGCCAATCTTGAGGCTACTGAGGCTTCGCTTCGCCAGGAAATAGAGGAGGTCAAGCATGATAGGAGGGAAGTAGTTTCTAAGGTTGTACCTTATGCTTGCATGGAGCTTCTTCATAGTGATGAATTGGGTAGGCTTGTTAGGAAGCTTGTATCATCGGCTATTACCTTTGGCAGGTGCAGGGCCTATGAACAGGTTGCAAGAATGAAGGAGCCCTTCGATTTGTCAATGGTTAAGGGGTATCATCCTTCGTATGAGAATGAGCACACTCAAGCCAGCAATGACCTTGCCACTGCCACATTTTCCTAGTTGAATGAGTATGTAGCTGATGCTTTTGCTTCTGTGGAAGCTTTGCTATCAAAGAATCCCCCCACTCTACAAAAACCTGCTCCTTCGAGGACCCAAATGCATGTGCCTTCTTCCCAGCTAGTACTTCATCTTCTGCTCCTTTTTCAAAGCATATGTCTCCTCCTGCTGATATTGGGAAGCCTTCTCTATCCCTAAATGAATGAAGGTCGTCATGTTGACGCTAATTTGGCGCCAAAGGTGGTGTGTACCCTTTGAACAATTCTACTATGCTCATGGCTTCGGCCATTAAGACAATTCCTACCTTGTACAATGGTTCATGTTGGCCATTATTTTGAACAATTTGTGGCAGCCTGCTTGGCTGTCTTCTAACATTTACCTCCTTATGAGGGTTTGGAATAGGAATTCAATCCCAAATTTTCCTTACATTGTGTCTGGTAAATGCTTGTTTTCTCTTTTTTTGAAGGCTCGTGTGGCCTTAAGTTGTGGACAAACGTACTGTGCCACTTTCAAAGCTAGGTTTCCTTTAGGAACCTAATTTGTTTGCCTCATGTTTGGCTTGGGAGGACTTTATATCTGAGTCCTTTGTTTGCTGTATCAAGAGAAGGCTCATATGTGGCCTTTAAATATTTGACTAGACGTCAGTACTCATACGAAGGAGTTTTATCTACTTCAGTATGCCCCCAAGGCTAAAAGACGCAATGCGGGAAGTTAACGTGGATTTTTTAGATGTTTAAGTTTTTATAGGGCTCAATTGTGGCCCATACTACATCTCTTCAATCATTAAACTTAGTAGTATTAGGCTCAAGTGTGGCCTTAAATGTTTTTGGCTTACTGCCGATGAAGGGTTTCAAACCACTTCATTATGTCCTCAAGGCTAAAAGAAGCAATGAGGAAGTTAACATGAATTTTATGGATGTTTGATTTTTATAGGGCTCATGTGTGGCCTTACTACATCCCTTCAACGTTGAACTTTAATCATGTCATGAGTATTTCGAAATGAAACTTCTTCATTAATAGTGTAGAAAGATTTACATCATCGCTGGTATGAACACTTAGTTTGCTACACTATTTTTTAATGGTTGAAAAAAGCAGGAAATGATGTAAGTTTTACATGTAAAACTTACAGAGACTTTTTCCTTTTGCTTTTTGAATTAGCGAGTCATCGGCTACGTTGACAAGTATATAGAGCCCGTCTTTATTGACTTCACTTATCATGTGTGGACCTTCCTGCTCCTGTGAGCTTGTTGGGTACAAGACGAAGTCTCCCACAATGTGATTGGAATAATTGTTCCTTGTATTGTGGTATTTTCATAACTTGTTTCTATAGTGAGCTTTTTCAATTGAAGTTATTTACTTGCCTTTCTTGGTTATTTCTTGCGTTCTTCCCCTATCATCTGTGGCTTCAACTATGGGGACTACGGCTTCGAAACCGTTGGTTAAGCTAAACGGTGTCTCTTCTTGGCTGTTCCTTGGAAGAGTTCTATGTACCCACAATTCTTTAGCTAGGTTATCCACCCAACCTTGTTGGCTTCGAACTAGCTATTTCTCTATGTAGCGCATTATTTCCATGTGCTCCGTAATGGGAGAGAAGGTCTGCATGATTTTTAATCCTTTACAGAAGTCTGCGAATATCCCCTATTTGAAGTGTTTTTCTTCTTTCGAGTTGATCATCCGGGGTACGCCAAATCTGCACACTACATATTCCCATACAAACTTTTCCACTTGTCTTGCATTTTTGACAGTTATGGGTTTGGCTTCCACCCATTTTGTAGAGTGTTCGACTGCGATTGCTAGAAACTGTAGACCTCCAGGAGCCATTGGTAGTGGTCCTAGGATATGAATCCCCTAATGGTTGAAAGGCCACGTACTTCCGACTGCGATGGCTACATCCGCCCTGCTTTCCATATTGCGGATTGTTCCTTGCATTTATTACAGTCTTGAATTGCTTTTGCAGCTTCCTTATGCATCGATGGCCAATAGTAACCCTGCTTTGTGATTCTAACTACCATCGAACGAGGTTCTGCATTGAACCCGCAAGACCCTTCGTGTATTTCTTTAATGATCTTGTTGGTCTGTAGTAGGGCTATGGAGCGAAGCCATGGTGTGAAGAAGGATCTTTTGTACAAATTACCTCGGATTAGCTTGTACTGTGGTACTTGAATCCTGATTTTCCTAGCCTCTTTCGTATCCTCTGGTAGTAGACCGCTTAACAAATATTCTTGGATGGGGCTCATCCAACTTCTTTTTTCTTCGATTTCTACTTTCAGAACTTCTTTTTCTTCTATTGATCTTTTAGCCAGGACTTCGACTAACACCTCTTTTGTGAGATGTTCAAATGTCATCGAGGCTAGCTTACTTAATGCGTCGGCTTTCTTGTTCTGGTTTCTTCGTACATGCTCAACTGTGTACCCTTCGAATCCCTTTAGTGCAGTTTTTACCTTCTGCAAGTAGCTTTTGATTGATAACTGTTTTGCTGCGTAAGTTCCCTTTATTTGGTTTACCACTAGTTACGAGTCTAGGAATATCGCTACTTTTGTGATTTCCATTTCTTGGGCTATACGAAGTCCTGCTAGGAGTGCCTCGTACTCTGCTTCGTTGTTAGTTGTTTCAAACTCAAAGCATAGGGCATAAGTGTATTCTTTACCCGCGGGATCTATCAGCATTAGTCCTGCTGCCGCACCATAAGGACTAGAGGCTCTGTCAATGTAAAGCGTCCATTCGTTGCTTGGATCTGACACTTCCTTTTCTTTTACTTTCTTTTCACTGTCATTGAATGGTCTCTCGAGCAGGAAATTAGCTGGCATTTCTCTTTCATCTCTTTTCAGGAAAATGATATCGTGTTCGCCTAATCCGATTGCCCATTTGGCTATTATTCCTATATTCTCAGGTCTTGTTAGTGCTTGTTTGATTGGCATGCCTATGGGAACCATTATCATGTGAGCTTGAAAATATCTTCGAAGCCTTCTTGCTATATGCACCAATGCCAATATAAGCTTTTCTAGTGCAGGGTAGTTGAGTTCGGCCCCTTGTAACACCCTGCT
>BQNB010171718.1:0-11579 GCA_026074375.1 Tanacetum coccineum
TTTTGTGGCTTATATTGAGACTTATGGGTTTATATAAGTTTATCATATCGTAATAAACTGTACTAGATGTAAAAGAAAGTTTTGGAAACAACACATCTCCACCCGCTCGAGATGCACTTGATTTTGACTCCGTCTTTGTAATAGGAAAAATGATAGCTCACTTGCATTTGCTTGCCTTTACACTAAACACTATCAGGAACTGTTAGAATATGTGAATGGCACTTGTCCGAAAGACTTCAATCAACGAGATAAAAACCATACTGCTACCCCTTTAACTAGGAAAAAGCAAGTTACTTTTGAGGACCAATGTGAAACGTCTAATAGTAACACATACAAATGTGTAGAGCAACTGTACATTCAAAAGACTAATGTCCCAGTGCCTCCTTCTACAGGAGTAAACAGTTGCACTGATGCTAGCGGATCATAGCCTAGGAGCAATATCAAGAAAAATAGGATCTTGTCGGCTAAGAGTGTCAACACAAAGCAAGTAGAAGAACACCCTAGGACCAATAAGTCTAGTTTGAAAACCACAAATCATGTTGATTCTAGTATTAGATCTAAGCGTACTGTAATTAATTCGAATTTTCATTCTGTTTGCCAAACATGTAACAAATGCTTAATTTCCGCAAATCATGATGTGTATGTAGTTACTTATTTGCAATCTGTGAATGCATCCCCCTCTGTTAAAAATGTTGTGTGCAAAGTTAAGTAAGTATGAATACCTAAGCAAGTTAAGCAAGAGTGGAAAGCAACAGGAAAAGTGCTTACCAGTGTTGGTTACCAACGGAGGCCCACAGGAAGAATATTCACTTTAGGAGAACAATGCCCTTTAACTAGGCTTACTAAACCCAAAGTCATGCTTGCTACGCAAACTAAAAATGTTAGTACTAGTAAATCTATGATAAATAATAAACTAAGTCACATAGCTCAGAAACCAGTAACTAGATACCAACGTAGAAACCAACAGTACCAGGCAGTTCTTGTTCGCCTTCCCACTTCACCTAAGAATCAAGCCATTGCTCATGCTAACCAACGGGAGCCCAACCAAAATTGGGGATCCAACTTTCCAAACTCTCCATCTTTGTCTGTTTTCAAATGCAGGTCGTACAGATCGTCCTTTGGTATTTGGACTCAGGCTGCTTAAAACATATGACGGGGGATCGCTCACGGCTCAGGAATTTCATGAAAAAGTTCATCGGGACAGTTAGATTCGGGAATGACCACTTTGGTGCTATCATAGGTTATGGAGATTACGTGATTGGTGACAGTGTGATCTACAGGGTATACTATGTGGAAGGACTGGGACATAATATGTTTTCTGTCAGACAATTTTGTGACTCTAATCTCGAAGTTGCATTTAGGAAGCACTCATGTTATATTTACGATACTGATGGTGTTGAATTAATCAAAGGTTCTCATGGTTCTAATTTGTATAGTATCTTTGTTGAAGACATGATGAAGTCCTCCCCAATATGCTTGTTGTCCAAAGCCTCCAAGAACAAATCAGGGTTATGGCATCGACATTTGAACCGCTTGAACTTCGGTACCATCAATGACTTTGCCAGAAAGGATTTAGTAAGAGGTTTACCTAGATTAAAGTTTAAGAAAGATCATCTTTGCTCCGCATGTCAACTAGGGAAGAGCAAAAAGCATACTCACACACCCAAAGCTGAAAACACCATCTTGGAAGTTCTTAATACCCTTCATATGGATTTATGTAGACCAATGCGAGTGCAAACAATTAATGGGAAGAAATACATCTTAGTCATCGTTGATGATTATTCTAGGTTTACTTGGGTTAAGTTTTTGAGATCGAAAGATGAAACCCTAGAGTTCGTCATCAAATTTCTGAAGCAAATACAATCCGGTCTCAACAAAAATATCATATGCATCCGTACCGATAATGGTACAAAATTTGTCAATCAAGTTCTGACTGAATATTATGAAAGTGTCGGCATTTTTCACCAAAAATCAATTTCGAGGACTCCACAGCAGAACGACGTTGTCGAAAGATGGAACCGTACTCTTGTGGAGGCTTCTAGGACAATGTTGATATTTTCCAAGGCTCTGATGTTTCTATGGGCTGAAGTTGTTGCTACTGCTTATTACACCCAAAACTGATCCCTCATTCACACTCGTCATAACAAAACCCCATACGAGCTGGTGCATGATAAGAAGCCTGATCTTACCTTTCTCTGAGTCTTTGGTGCTCTTTGTTACCCCACAAATGACAGTGAGGATCTTGGAAAATTGCAACCAACAACTGATATTAGAATTTTTGTTGGTTATGCACCAAGCAGGAAGGGTTATAGAATCTACAACAAAAGAACCTGACGAATCATGGAAACTATTCACGTTTAATTCGATGAGCTGTCTGAGCCTATGGCTTCTGTGCAACTCAGTTCAGGACCCGCACCTACGTTTTTTACGCCTGGACAGATTAGTTCAAGGCTCGTACCCAATCCGGTCCCTGCAGCACCTAATGTACCCCCAACAAATAAAGAGCTGGAGATATTTTTCCAACCGATGTTTGATGAATACCTAGAACCTCCTCGTGTTAAAATACTAGTTTCTTTTGCTACAGCAGTTCAGGTTCCTGTAATTTCTGCCGGTACACCTTCTTCTACTACCATTGATCAAGATGCACCTTCTCCAAGTCATTCACCGTCATCTTCAGAATTACAACCTCCTATCTCACATCAAGGTGTTGCATCTTGACCTACTATCATTAAAGACAATCCTTTTGCTCATGCTGGCAATGATCCCTTCGTAAATGTGTTTGCTCCGGAACCTAGTTCTAAAGCATCATCATCTAGGGATGTTAGTTTAGCTGAATCCACTCATGTTATTCAACCATGTCACCATCTCGGGAAATGAAGCATGGATCACCCGCTTGAAAATGTCATTGCCAATCCCTCTCGACTGGTATCCTCCAGAAAACAACTTGCAACTGATTCCTTGTGGTGCTTGTACAACTCTGTACTGTCAAAAGTCAAACCAAAGAACTTCAAATCTGCAGTGACTGAAGATTGTTGGTTTCAAGCCATGCAAGACGAGATTCACGAATTTGATCGACTTCAAGTATGTGAATTAGTACCACGACCAGAATGTGTCATGATTATAGCTCTCAAGTGGATTTACAAAGTTAAGCTTGATGAGTATGGTGATGTTCTGAAAAACAAGGCTAGGTTGGTGGCCAAGAGATATCGACAAAAGGAGGGTATTGATTTTAAGGAATCATTTGTACCGGTTACACGCATCGAGGTTATAAGAATCTTTATCACCAATTCCGCCAGTAAGAACATGACCATCTATCAGATGGATGTCAAGACAACATTCTTAAATGACGAGTTAAAAGAAGTCTACGTTAGTCAACCAGAGGGTTTCGTTGATCTAGATCATACGACACATATTTATCGTCTGAAGAAGGCTCTGTATGGTTTAAAGCAGGCTCCTCTGGTGTTGTATGACACCTTGTCAAAGTTTCTTCTAGACAACAAGTTTTCCAAGGGTGCAGTTGATCCAGCTTTATTCACTCAAAAAAACAGGCAAACGTATTCTTCTTGTTCAAATATATGTAGATGATATCATATTTGCCTCGACCGACCCTAAAGCATGTGACATATTTTCCATTGAGATGAGTTCAAAATTCCAAAATGTCAGTGATGGGACAAATGTCTTTTTTCCAAGGATTACAAGTTTCTCAAAGTCCAGGAGGCATTTTTATTAATCAATCCAAATTTGATCTAGAAATCTTAAATAAATTTGGGATGGATTCGTGTGACCCTGTTGATACACCAATGGTGGATCGACTTAAACTGGATGAGGACCCCTTAGGGATTCCAGTTGACCAGACTTGATTTCGTAGTATGGTCGGCTCCCTAATGTACCTCACTGCCAGCAGACCCGACCTTGTCTTCACTGTATGCATGTGTGCTAGGTATCAGGCATCGCCTACCAAAAAGCACTTTGAAGTACTTAAACGGGTCTTTCGGTATCTCAGATGAACCGTTAATTGGGGACTTTGGTATCCGAAAGACACCGCTATGGTACTAACGGCCTATGCAGATGCAGATCATGCAGGTTGTCAGGATACATGAAGAAGTACGTCAGGAAGTGCTCAGTTCTTTGGAGATAAATTAGTCAGCTAGTCATCAAAGAAATAGAAGAGCACTATGATCTCAACCACAGAGGCTGAATACATTGCCATGTCTAGATGTTGTGCTCAGATACTTTGGATGAGGTCACAACTTACAAACTACTGTTTTGCCTTCAATAAGATTCCCATGTATTGTAATAACCGCAGTGTTATTGCTCTCTGCTGCAACAATGTCCAGCACTCCCGGTCCAAGCACATTAACATACGACACCATTTCATTCGCGAGCAGGTTGAGAAAGGCGTGGTTGAATTGTACTTCGTGACGACGGATTATCAGCTTGTGGACATATTCACTAAGGCATTACTAAGAGAGCGGTTCGAATTTCTACTCCCGCGACTTGGTATGAAGAGTAAGACTCCAGAAACCCTTACACGTCTTCAGGAAGGAGAAGAGGAGTAAAGGATGGTCTTGTATTCTTTGTATATTTGTTTAATTAGAAAACAACAAAAACAAAATACAAAAATATAAAAAACTATAAAAACCCATAAAAATCAACAAAATAAAATAATTGAAATACCAAAAAATATTTTTTAAGACATTGTCTTCTGTAAATCGATAACATTTACGAACCTATAAATGTCATTCAATAATCACACGGGTCTTTAAATGAAGTTCGAGCAGAAGTTCAAATTATTTTAAAACATGTCTTCATGGCTTGCAGTTATTTCCAACTGCAACCCGCTTTTCAATTTGAGGAAAGCATGTCGCCAAAAAGACAGTTGTTCATAAATTACGGCGTGGTGAATTGTTTTTTCCTCGGGCACGGATTACTTATTATCCGTTGCAGCCAAAGGATTAATGTACTGTTTTAGTGCGTTTCTTTCTTTAAACGGAAGAGAAGTCTTCCTTTTTATAACCAAATAATTTTCTTCTTAATTGATTCTTCAAAAATTATTTGTGTTAGTCACGGTGGACACGTGTTGTTGGAAATTAATCAATTCTAACTTTCAAAATAAACTTTCAACTCAAACAACGACTACAGCTCTTACAATAGAAAACGGGTCATTGTTTGAGGGGGACGAGTGCATTTCAGTTTATTGCCATTCAAACGGGTTTCTAAACACATCACACAATTAATGGAAAAGGTTTTGTAGTCATACAGGGTTATAATTTAAGGGGGAGTTAATTAATTTTAACTCAAAGGGCCAAAACTGTCATTAGTTAGAAAGTATAGGGACTTATGTGCAATTTGCTACTTATGTTCCTAAGATTTATTAACTATAAGGACTAAACCTGTCATCTTTCAAACTTATTCAACCTTAGAAAACCTTTATGCCAAAAATAGAAGGAAGTAGTAATCCTAGGGACCAATTCTGCCATTTCCAAAACCCTTGTTATAAAAGGGTTGGCGGGGTATTGACATTTTGGTCAAACTCACAATTTCAGTCAAACATAAAAACACACACTCACACTCTCACAAACCGCCACAATGAATCACCACCACCCTTTACTCGATTTCATGTGTTTTATTCGCTAAGGTAAACATTAAATCGTATTCTATATCTGCCATAGATCACGTTGCTGAAAGGAATCAATTCAAAACACATTTAAATAGTTTCAATCTATAAGGTTTCGAGCCATAGTTTAATAATCAAATCTTTAAATGTTGTTGATATCTGTTAATTGGTGATTGGGATAGGTGCGTATAGGGGTGTATAACACTGGATCATCACTAGGATAGGATCAATAAAACACATTTTGATGATATGATTTAGTCTAGGTTTATTTTTTATTGAAATGCCATGGAGTGTTTAGAATCATGTTTTTATTGCTAGGATTTACTCATTAGGTTGAGATAATGATTGTTTGATGTTTATTTGAGATCTTCTTTCAATATATTGCAATGAATGATTGTGGTTCTCGCTTGAGGTTTGACCTTTCAAAGTCAAATTGTGGTTTTGATAGTTTTGTAGTCAGTGTGTAGGTTTTGTTATGCTTGTATATTAAGTTGTGTTTTTTTAGCATTAACAAAGCTAGCCTTGGCTGCTCCTATATGTTTTACAAAAAGTTTAAGGCTTAACGTGGCTTGCTAAGGCTCGGAATTAGATGAGATGGTAAGGTTCTTGAATGATTTTAAATGGATTGCTTGGGTAAGTGTTTTAAAAGGTCTTCTTTGGATTACATTAGATTGCATTTGGACATGAAAAAGAAAAAGTTGCAAAGAAATTGGAACTATGTTGTGTTTGTTCTTCGTAGGAGGCGCGGCGCGCCTGTTAGTTTTCCCTATTGATAGAGGTTTGTACTGAATATTCTAGATTAGCGGTTTGGTAGGTTACCTGATACAGGTTTTGTAGTATTTTACTTGATAGCGGTTTGATTTGTTTTTCTTGATAGCGGTTTGATCTGTTTTTTCTTGATAGCGGTTTGATTCGTCAGCTGATAGCGATTTGATATTATGGAATATTTTATTATGAACAGGCAAACCGCTACGAGGTAGCGGTTTGATGAAGATTAATATTATTATTAAAATAATCCAAACCGCTATTTCAAATTTTTCTTAACCGGTAGCGGTTTGATATATTTATTAAAATAATGATAGCGGTTTGGTTATGGCAGTTTGATTTTATCAAATAAAATATTAATAGCGGTTTGGTCATAGTGGTTTGATTAAAATGAATATAAAATCCCTATCTATTTGGTCATAGCGGTTTGATCATTCCACTACATAGCGGTTTGATCATTCCTCTACATAGCAGTTTGATCATTCTCTTCATTAGCGTTTGGTTTGATTATCTCACCTTCTCAGCGGGTTGGTGTCAAGTGGGTAGCGTGTTTGGGCTCCGATATCTTAAAATTTTGACCCATTTGTCCCAAATACCCATTATCAAGGCCCAATCCAAAGGCAGACAAATTACCTGTGTTTACACCATCTAGGGGACTTGTTGAACTTCGTATGTGTTATTGGATATCCTTGGACCAACGTTGGACTTATTCACCATAATCCTATCGAAGCATGTCAATGTTCTCATCTAACATCAAAATGTATGCCATGCCTGCATGTCTTTGTTGATATCCTTGTGCAGACAAAATGGCTGATGAGAATGTTTCCGCTCCTGCTCTTACAAGATCTGATGATCAGATACTTCCTTTTGCTGCATGGGTGCCTATTGGAAAAAGCAACTTTGTCTTGGATCTTCAAAAGAAGCAAAAGAAAAAGAATCCGAATCGTTTCAGATCTCTATGGTTATTTTACAAGAAAGCAAAAACTTTTTCAGGCATTAAAAATAACAAATTCGCTGCTCCTAAGCTTCTTGTACCCAACTATCTACATTCAACAATTCTGGAATACGCTTACTTATGAGGCAAAGACTGGAGCTTCTGAGGGAAGCTTTAGAGATAACACCCATTGATCAAGCTCACCAGTTTGTGTCACCTCCGTCGGGTGATGCAATCATGGACTTTATGAATGAGCTGGGGTATACAGAGGAAATTCACTTTGTGTTAAGAATGGCGGTGAATAACATGTATCAGCCCTGGAGAGCAACATTGTTAATGATCAACCAATGTCTCGCAGGCAAGACTTCTGGGTATGATAAGCCCAGATACCCAGTTCTTCAGATGCTTTGGGGTATAATTACAAGTACAAATGTTGACTATGCTGAACTCATGTGGGAAGATTTTGTACAAGCTATTCAGACTTTTCTTACTGATAAGGCCAATCTGGGCAGTCCTACTAAGAAGGGCAGGAAAGACAAGCCTCACGTTACTCCTTATTGTCGGTTCACAAAGCTAATTATCTGTCATTTGGGAAGAAAACACAATCTGCATTTAAGATTTGATTCTCCGTTACACCTTGTTGAAGAAGATCTCTGTCTTGGAAATCTTAAGTTCGTCCCCAAAGGTGACGATGATGAAGTCTTTGGAATGCCAATTCCCAACAAGCTGATCATGAACAATATCGGAACGCACCTTACTACAATGCTTACTTCGAAATGGTTGCAAAGCATGATCAAAAAATTACAGCCGAAAAGGAAGGAAAGAAGAAACCTGCAACTGCTAAGAAACTCAAGCCAAAGCCTGTTAAAGAGAAGTCAAGTAAACCAGCACCTGCACCAAAGCCTAAGGTAACACAGGTAAAACCAGCAAAGCCTTCTCCTGCGAAGCATTTAAAAAATAGGTAAAGTGCAGAAAATTCGTAAAGGAAAGAGTTCTCTCCAACTCATTGATGAAGATGAACCAACTTAACTTGAACCTGAACCTGAACCTGAACAGCAAGGTGAAAAGGAAGAATATGATGATGAATGAACTATTCAGATGAGTCTGGAATCGTTTCAGGCACAGGGTCAAGCACATGTTGGCGGTGTGGCTATTTGAGAACCTATAGCTGAGGCCACCTGACCACTCCCTGTACTCGAAGGCAAGGGAAAAGCAATTGCAACTAAAGAACAAGTTGCACAATCACTATTAGCTCTGCACATGCCAAAAAGGAGAAGTACCACGGACCAATTTATATTCCTGAGGCGGACTCCAGCTACTAAAGAGGCATCAACTGGATCCTCTGCACAACCACAAGATGACACTTCCGCAAATATAGTTGGTGATTCTCAGTCTCCTGCGGATGCTGAAACAGGTGTTGATACAGACAAGATAAATAGTGAAGGTGATACTGAGTTACTGCAGATTGGTGAAGAATAAGGAGAAGATGTGGAAAACTAAGCGAATCTAGAGGAAAAGACTGTCGAACTTGATAAAGGCCAGGCTAAATCAAACCCTGGAAAGACTCCCGAGTCTCGACCTCTGCCAGAGTAGGTATTCATGGACGAAGACCAGGCTGGACCAGACCCTAGAGAAAGTTGTGTGGCTCTTGCTGGACCAAACCTTAAGCCCACACACGATGAATTCATGGCTAATGTGTACCCCAATGTTCATGAAAGCTTAAAATTTCCAGCTGATGAACATGTCATCTTAGAGGATCCACTAAGTTCATCCGGGACTCTCTCTTCAATGAAGAATCTGGATGATGCATATACTATTGGTGATCAGTTCTTAAATGACAAATCAACTGAATATGAACCGGGAAAACTCAATGTGGAAGCAGAAGTGGTCTCCATGGTCACTGTTCCAATTTATTAAGCGTCTTCCTCCGTTCCTCTACTATCCACACCTGTTATTGATCTCTCACCTCCTAAACCTGTACCCTCTACCACTCAAGCACCAATCTTTACAGCTACAACAGCGACTACAACAACAACCCTTCCACCTCCTCCACAACAACAAAGCACAACAGATTCAGAGTTAGCTGCACGTGTCACAGCACTTAAAAAGAAATTCTCTAATTTTGAGCAGAAGGGCAACACTCTTGATAACACGACTCAGAATCTTGCATCTAGGGTTTTCACTTTGAAGCTTCGGGATCTGCCTCACAAGATCAATCAAACAAACAATGAAGTTGTAAAGGAGGTTGTACACGTAGCTCTTCAAGCTCTACTCAGAGATCGCTTCAGAGAACTGCCCGAAGATGATATGAAAGAAATTCTTCACCAACGGATGTTTGAGAGTGGTACCTACAAATCACTTCCTAAACATGTTCCTCTTTATGAAGCTCTTGAGGCATCCATGGAACGTGCAAACATGGACGAGTTCTTTGCTGAAAAGGATAAGTCACGTAAGAGACGCCATGACGATCAAGACCCTCCTCCTCTACCAGATTCAGATCTAAGTAAGAAAAGAAGACATGCTTCTGATGCGTCAGGTTCAACACAACCTCCAGATCCTTAATCCTGAGCCTGGAAAACTTGTGACACTAGAGAGGCTCCTTCTCGCTCCTCCAGGCAAAAGTCAGCTCCTCATTCTGAATAACCAGTTTAAGATTTGCCTATACCAGATGATGTGAACGTCTCAGATTCCAAGGACACCGATACTGCACATCTTCCCAAGTTAAAGACCAGACCAGACTGGTTAAAGCCTGTTCCAGAGGAAGAAAGACCAGCAACTCAAGAACCAGACTAGGTCATTCCTCCAAATGAGTTACCTGAAACTGAGAACAATTGGGCCAATTCACTTGCCAGCTCGTATCAAGATCCAGATGAATACAAGCTACTATGACAGACTGGCGATATGATTTTATTCATCAACTGGTTCTGCAAACGGATTAGAAAGAAGAAACTGAGCAAAGCAGACTTAGAAGGCCCAGCTTTCAAGGTAGTCCGACCATTTCACGACAACATCATTTCTCTTCAGTTTTAGATGAAAGAGTGTTACTTGTTGCTTACCGATCAAGTAGATTTGGTTAATCCTGAAGGTCATCGAGTTGTGCCTGACGTGCGCAAACCATTGCCTCTCAGAGGTCCACCAGGTCAGGTAACAATTCACTCCCAATTCTTCTTCAATAAGAATCTGGAATACCTTGTTTCAGGCAGCAAAGAAAGAAGAAGTGCTATGTCCATATCCAAGCTGAAGGCAGCTAACTATCCAAATTTTAGGCTTGAAGAACTAGTACCATCACTATGAATTGAGAGTGAACGGGATTATGATATTAGTGCTGCTTATGGTATCTCTTACTAGTGGTTTAAGCATAAAGAATTCTATATCACAAGACATAGTGCCCCCTCTGATCGTAGTAAAGTCAGATCCTATATGCGGATTCTCAGTGTAGTCAGTCTCAATACTTTTGAAAGATACGGGTATACCTTCTTAAAAGAGATTGTTCTTCACAAAGCTGACTACAAGGAATACAAGATCTCGAAAGCTGACTTCAAAAATAAACATCCTAATGATTTTGAAGACCTGTACCTACTTCATCTTCAAGGTCAACTCAATCATTTATCTGGTGCCGACAAAGTTCATCTCTTCAACGCAGTCAACTTGTGGATAAGGAACATCATCATCAGAAAACGTGTAGAAGATCTGCAGCTTAGGATTGAAAGTTATTAAACGAAACTCAATATCACTCAACCGGATTGGGATGCATCTGACTTTCTGTTCAAAGAAGATTACACCATAGTCAGCAAGCCGAGGGCGGTAATCTACAAAGACAGAACTGATCAAAAGAAAATGATGCGAGAGACTGAGGTGCACAAGTTTAGTGATGGCACATTGAATAGGATTATGGATAAGCTAGATCACATGGTTAAAGACTTCAAGCTGTTCAAGTTTAATCTGGGCATGGAAACAAGAATTTGGTCTGAAGACGACTGATAGGTCTTGTTTATCTTGAATCATACATAATCAACCATGGAAGCTTGTAGAGAATAGTAGAGGAGGGAAAGTATTCAAAACTTCAAATGTAATTGATATGTGTAAAATACACATATCCGTTTGTACCTAAAAAGACCCAATTAAACCCAAAACAGACCAAAAATGGCAAAAATATGCTTGTATTTGTGTTTTCTATGTGCAGGTATGGATAAGTCAAAAATATCAAGAAAACATTCAAAAACAAGCTAGCCCGGACACGAGAATCAGAAGAGTACAAAGCCA
>BQNB010171719.1:0-13534 GCA_026074375.1 Tanacetum coccineum
GGATACCATAATCCCAAGTGCGTAGTGCCTTTAATGTATTAGAAGATACGTTTAACCGCTTCAAGATGAGAGGTTTTGGGATCCTCTTGGAAGCGTGCACAAAGGCAAACACTAAACATGATATCGGGCCTACTTTCCGTTAAGTATAATAGGCTACCTATCATACCTCTATATTTAGTATTATCTACGGACTCACCTTCTTCGTCTTTCGTGAATTTCGTTTCCGTAGATATGGGAGTTTTTATAGGTTTAGAGTCTTCTAATCCAAATCTCTTAAGCATTTCTTTTATATATTTTGATTGATTGAAAAATATACCATCTTCTAATTGTTTTATTTGTAATCCTAAGAAAAAGTTTAGTTCGCCCATCATACTCATTTCAAACTCATCGTGCATGATCTTGGCAAAATCATCACACAATTCTTGACAAGTTGAGCCGAATATGATGTCGTCGACATATATTTGAACAATTATGAGGTTAGAGTTTCTCTTTTTAGTAAAGAGTGTGTTATCTACCATTCCTATAGTATAGTCATGTTTAATGAGAAAGGCTTTTAACCTATCGTACCAAGATTTAGGAGCTTGTTTGAGTCGTGAAAGAGCTTTCTTAGTCATAGGGTCTGATTAGGTTTTGCGAAGTCAATGAATCCCGAAGGTTGTGCCATGTAAACCTCCTCATTGATAAAACCGTTAAAGAATGCACTCTTTACATCCATTTGAAATAATTTGAAGTCTAGTGCGCATGCATAAGCTAACAATATTCTTATGGATTCTAATCTAGCTACGGGGTGCATTAATTTCGTCATAATTCCCAAAATTTCCTTTTTGTTGATTATAACCTTGGGCAACTAGCCTAGCTTTGTTTCTAGATACGACACCATTTTCGTCAAGCTTATTTCTAAATACCAATTTAGTTCCAATTATGGTCATATCCATAGGATTTGGGACTAATTCCCAAGCATCATTTGATATGAATTGGTTTAATTCTTCTTGCATTGCAATTACCCAACTTTCATCTTTTAGTGCTTCATTTATATTTTTAGGTTTTATGGGTGGAAAGTAAAACTAAAGAAATTACTTTTTGTCTTGGGCTTGTGATCTAAGAGTTCTTTGATTTAAATTGCCTATAACATTTTCTAATGGATAAATTTTAGATTCTTTTATGTTTATAATTTCATTATTTTCTAAAGATTTATCTTCAAGATTATTTTTTAAAGGTCTTGTTTTACTAACCTCAATAGCTTCTTCTTCGACTAAATCATCGTCCTCCAAAGGTGATATTTTAGACGGGAGAGGAGTTTCATCGAATGTCACATTTAAGGATTCTTCGACTTTCATTGTGTGTTTGTTAGAATTTATTTTTGCTTGCTATTGTGAGAGTATCACTAGAAAAACACCTTCATACGCTTTGGGTCAAACTTGGTGAGGTTAATACTTTGTATCTAAGATGAAGATTTACTTCCAAATTGTTTGAAATTTTTCAGGGTTTGGTTCTTCCTCTTAATAACTCGTATGAGGTTTTTCCTAAAATATGTCTAATGGAGATTCTATTTATTATGTAGGTTGATGTATCGACCGCATTACACAATTTTTTGTGGAATAGATTGTTCATTTAACATGGTTCTACTTATTTCTTGTAGAGTGCGGTTCTTCTTTCTACTAAAACCATTTAATTGTGAGATTACCGAGGAGCGGAGTAATTATGAGAATTCCCGTTTAACCTCACTATACTTTTCGATTTTGAACTTCTTTATTAAATTCCCGACTTGATACCGTTCTTAATTGACACTGTGGATATCCTAATTTATTTTGAATCATTTTACTAAATATTTCAAACTCACCGAATGCTTCGGTTTTATTTTCTAAAAATCTAGTCCATGTATATAGAGAATAGTCATCTACAAATTACTAAGGTTTACATTTCTCTTGTAACTCCGTACGGCGGATGGGCCAAAATATGTCACATTGTGCAATAATTCTATGCATCTAGTTGTTGATACTATTTTTTGGCTTTGTAACTAGCATGAGCTTGCTTTCCAATTTTGCAAGCGGTACAAAATGTCGGTCAAATTTAAGCTTTAGTAGATTTCTAACTGTTTCCTTAGAGCAATGAGTGAATTAATTGATTTTTGCTTGACCTAACTTCCTTGCCATAGGTGGAGTTTTTCGTCTAAAGTTTCAAGACATATTTTATCTTCCGGTTTATTTCTTAATTTCATCACATATAGTCCTCTTTTTCTAATTCCTCTACCTATGACCTTTTCGTCTTTGATTATTTCGCTATCATGTTTGGTAAATACTACTTTGGCAATTTTTTATAAATATTTGACCAACACTAAGCAAATTTAATTTTAAATTATCTACGTGCTCAACATTTTCAATAATTACGGAGTCATGAGAAATCGTACCTTTGCCTATGATGTTGCCTCGTAAATTGCTTCCGAAAATGACGTTCCCTCCGTTATACGCTTTGTATGTAGAAAATAACTTTTGGTTACCCGTCATATGCTTCGAGCATCCACTATCTTTAATCCATTCATCAGGCTCTAAGTTTATTCCTAAGAATATTTCATTTGATGCTTGAGCTACAAGACAAGTTTCGTCTTTAGCCTTTTCTTCCTTATCTTCGCCACTATCACTCCATGCTCCTCCAATGAAAGCTTTTTTATTATTGCTTCTTGACGGACTTTGGACAATTCTTTTTTTTTTTTTTTTTTTTTTTTTTTTTTTTCTTCTCTTTTCTTTTTTTTTTTTACTTCTTTTTTTTTTTTTTATGATGAAAATGATTTGGATATCCACATCTAAAGCATTTTCTTTCGCTTTTACCATTTTTGTCACTTTGACTTATTTAAATTGACTTTCTTTAGTATGGTTGTTGTGTGCAAATCTTCTTCGTCTTTTGAAAAATTTTCTTGAATTCTTTTACGGCCATGGCGTATTCTTCGTCTTCACTATGGAATTCGAGCTATCTTCATCAAACTTGATATCCTATTGGGCCTTCAAAAGCAGAGATCTAATTTTGTTCTCTTTGCCTTAAACCATTTTGGAATTATTTCTTATTATTATTTCAATAAAATATCCAGGTTTCCAATAAGTTAATCAGCGATGAGATGTTATATCCTTTGATTCTTCAATAGCCTAACCTTTGCGCGCCACTTAGGGGAAGTGCCCTAAGAAATTTCCTAACATAATTCTTGCAAGAAAAACCTTCATCAAGTGCTTTTAGACTAGTAATAATAGTGTTAAATCTAGCAAAAGCATTATCTATTGATTCCACTTCCGAAATGGTAAATTGTTCATATTGTTGAAAAAGAAGATCTATTTTATTATCTTTGACTTGACTATTACCTTGGTGAGTGATTAATAAAGTATCCTAAATTTCTTTTGCGGTTTACCACATGAAAATTCTTTGTATTCTTTAGTGGTAAAGCTTTATAATCACCAATTTTTAGCTTTTTTATTTTAGCAAGTTTCTTTTTAAGGATCATCGTTTTGTTTATCAAAAGATCTCGTTTCTTCCTTTTTAGTTTCAAGATTATTGAATAGGAGGAAAATCATAAGGTAATAACATGCCAAAGATTAGATCTTAAGATTTCACATAAGTTTCAAATCTATTTCAATAACTAATCCATCACTTTCAAGATATAGTGTGGCTTTGCTATAGATTGCCTTTCTAATTATGTTTCCGATCCATAGATCGATTCAAGTTTTAACAATACAGTTTTTTTTAAAATCTTGTTTGATGTGGCTCTTGTACCATTGGGGAAAATACTAGAGGGGGGTTGAATTAGTTCCCGCTTTTTAAATTAATGTTATTATAAAAACTTGATTCGATTATATTTTTGAATTCACAATAGGCCACAATATGAACATATTTTACACTAATCAAGTAAGTAATGACAAGTTATAAAATATATATGCAAGATAAGAGGATGAAAATATCAAACCAAACACGATGATTTATAGTGCTTTCAGTAAACGAAGCACCCTCTTCGCCGCCTACTCCCACTTCCCGAGCACCAACTTGAGATATTTTCTTCACTCATGTCACAAGCTCCTTTAGGCAGAGAAAAACTCGTACACAACTTAGCTTTACACCAATTTCTCCCTGACAATAAGTGAGATGTCGGTTTCATCCTAGCTAGAAGCCAATCTATATACAACAAAACACATTAACTCACCGGACAATTCACCAGACACGACTTCTTCTTTACTACACGATCTTTCTTCACTTCACAATTCTTATCTTTCACAGACTTTCTATGCTTATCTTCACAACTTACTCATTTAACTAACAACCACTACCTTAACACACCATCAAGACACTAATCCTACATAAGATCAGACCCGAATCTATCTTTACTTACAATGATCACCCACAATCTACTTAGTATACAAAAATATATACTCGCTTCATAATATAACAAATGATTTACAAGATTATCGATACGATTGCAACAAGGTTGCAAGGGGAACACACTAAGCTATAATACTTCTTCACTTGATGATAGGAAGTATTCTTCTCTTGCACTTGAGGATCAAAGCTTGGATCACTTATAAACAAGGCTTTATGATTAAATGATCAAGGGAAAGAAGAAAGTTAAACTGATTTAGAACAGAAAGAAAGTGTGTGCAAAAGGTGAGAAAAACAGTGGAGAATGGTCCAGTATTTATAGGCCAGCTGAGCTGGCTTTTTGTCTGGGCGGTCCCCTTAAATAGGGGCTGGTCCCCTTAATTATTAAGGGGACCACCCTTATAATTCATACTCCACCCGCCCTTTTTTTTTTAAAATTTTGAAAAAAAAAAAAAAAAAAAAAAAAAAAAAAAAAAAAAAAAAAATTTTTTTTATTTTTTTTTTTTTTTAAAAAAAAAAAAAAATGGGGAGCTGCCAGGCCAGAAGCTCCCTTTTTTGTCTTTTCTAGGAGAGGTATTTTCTAGAACATTTCTAGAGCTTTTTTGTATAAATTTTGATTCAAAATATTATTTTGAATAAAACATTTCTTTTAAATGTAGAAATGTTTTGTAAAAGTTATAAAAATGTTTGTATCATTTTATAAAAAATGTGAGGTTTAATAAAAATTCCTTTGATCATGAAATGCATTAAGCATTTGTTTATTCATACCTTTAAGTGATTAAATTTTCAGAAAATGAAATTTGTACTATAATTTTATTTGTTTACAAACAATTTTTCATTAATCGTTTTTACATTTTGTGATTATCAAAACGTAGAGAGATTGAAAAATATTAATAACGTTTTTAGGCATTATTTCTATCAACAATCTACTCGGAAGGTATACTTAATAGCATCTCTTAAGGGCTTCTTTTACATTCATTTTTCTGTCACATGTTTTAGTTTTCATTTTTCGTCTTTGTTTGGGTAAATGACTACTCCTGTGTGTATTGTTTTTAGAAAAGTGATACAAAGAGGGTGGAAGACTTGAGTGCAGTAACATTCAACAAATCCTTGGAAGGAAGAGGCGAGACTATCTGTTGCATTTTCGGTATGGTTCTTATTGTGCTATTTCAGCTTATTACAACTGTATTCCAACATCACAACATTAATTTCTAGAAACTATTACTTTACACCTCATTATCAGATAGTATCACCTTATCACCCTCATACGAATAGGAGTTATAATCACACTCCATGACTTGGTTATGTTCCCGAACCCTCTGATGTTGGAAGGATTCTGCAAGTTGATGTTATTTCAGATGGTATATTAATTTGTGTAAAGTACTACAGTACTATGCATACTCAGTTCCTCCCGGGTAAGCTAAAGTAAGTACTTATTAGCTTAAAGATAGCTGAAAAAGGATTTTAGATAAAGTTTATCAGAAATGGTTTTTTTGCTAACGGAATAGCTTCTTTTTTCTAATAAGCTTAGCCGTGCGGGGGTGTTCGGCTAAGTTTATTAGAAATAGAGGTTATTGAGTTTTGGAAACACATTTTATAAGGAATGTTATGAAAACACTTTTTTTGAGCGATTCAAAATGCTAATGAGTACTTATATATAAAGTGTTTGGATAAGCTTAATGAGATAATCACATAATAAACTAGTTAAGCGTGTTATTAAAGCTTTAGACAAGACACCAAGTTATAGGCTTTTAGTATTTGTTTTTTCGTTGATGGCAGTCAGGTTTTTATTTCCTTTCATTCGAATACTTGATGAATTATTGAATTTATATGTGGATCTGATTCGTTGTTTTGGTATTTGTTATAATATGATACGGTTGTTTAAGTATTTGTGACAAATAAATATAGGATCGACTAAGAGAATGAAACAAATCTCGACCGTAATCGTCATGCTGTTATTACAAATTAGAATTAGGGGGTGTTTTGTTTACGTTATTTAGGTGCCTTTTAAGTTATTATGTATCAAATATCACAAAACTTATCTGGACACTATCTAAAAAGGTGATTCTTAGCATTTTGAAGGCTTAAAAATGATTTATGCTGATGTTTATGTTGTAAGTGCTACAAAATCACAAAGATGCTAAATGTCAATTATATATTATTATTGATTCATATTATCTAAATTTCAGATGAATGAAGCTGTCATATGTGATGTTGAAGAGAAACTTAGTAAAAATGGAGCTACAACGAAGGCGAGAACATCAGGATCATTGTCAGAGCGCTTACCACATACGATCAAAGCTATTTATTTTTATCAAGGAATGGCAAAAATCTCGCCTTCCGTCTCAAAAAAGGTATGAGCTACTGCTATTTTTTGTCGTGTCCTCCTGTGGCAACATGGGTGACAAATAGGAACGTGTTCCTGTTGAAATAGGTTTATTGGAAAGATATGAATATGCTATTCCACCTCCTATATAAATTTTTTAATCTAAATCAATGTAACTCTTATCTAATACTATTATTCAGAGCTTTTCTATATTGTGAAAATGACAACTAAAGTCGCTCTAACGCTGTTAAAAGCTAAGATTATGGTATAATTGGTTTAATGAGGTAAAATCTCCATCTTATTATAAGCTAATTATGAATTATATTTCTTTGGTAGTGTTACACAAAATCAGACGCAATGAAACCCATACCTAGAGACCAGCTCATACCACACTAAAAAAGAAAAGAAAAAAAATACAATCTTTGTGATCAACTCACAATAGACTCCACTAGACTTTGTATTGTATAGTCATTGTCATTTCACTTTTTATCTACACAGAGAAAATCAATCACATAGCATAGCAATTTGATTTTTTTTCTCTTTAACAGAATCCAACTACAAGAAATCCAAAGCTGGCCAGATGAAAAAGATAACAACAAATCCGGGTGGCGTTGGGGGGGGGAGGCGACGGGCACCCTTGGAGGGGAAGATTCAGATACATTTTGTTTACAATGACAATGCTAAAATAACAATATCCAACTTCTGTGATCAATATGAAAACATGTTCTCATGAACAAACAATAAAACACATAAATCATAGCGATGAACGATAACTGTCCCGCAACGGTACGCGGGTAGCTATACTTGTTTAAACATAAATGAGGCTTAACAATGTTTGAGGCCAATTTGTGAAACTAGTAAGGGGGTCTGATATAGTTTACCGGTTAATTTGACCATTTTAAAACTTTGCTTATAAGTGGCAAGAGGTTCTGTTTTTCAGATGGGGTGGCCCAGTATTTATAGAAGACAAAAAAGAGCCGTTATGCTGGCGGCGGTCCCTAATATATAAGGGGGCCGCCAGGCCTATAAGGGGGCCGCCGTAGAGTACGCTCCTCTTTTTGTCTTTTTGTGGGGAAGGTGTTATCTGTTTTAGAACCTTCCATTTTGGGGGGAAAATCTGATTTCAAATTTAATGTTTTAATAAAACATTTCTTTTATGAATAAATATTTTGTTTTTATATTTTTATAAAAACACTTTTGTAGAAATGTAAGGTTTAAGAAAAAATATTTTCTTGATCACTAATCATGTTTAATGATTTGTTTATTCATACCTTAAGTGATTAATCTTAGAAATAGAATTTTATGATTAGTAATTTATAAACGTTTATTTTTATCGTAAACGTTTTTACATTTTGTTATTATCAAAACATTAAGAGGTCGAAAAATATAAATAACGTTTTTAGACATTATTTGTATTAACAATCTCCTCCTTTTTATGATGACAAAACATAAACTCATTTAGTATAAAAGTAGAAGTTTATAAATTATTAATGAGTTTAATTCTATTTCTCCCCCTTTTTGTCGAATCCAAAAAGGTTGATCGTCGAGTCGTAGTTGAGAGAAAGAAATCGACGATTAAAGACCCCCCCTTGATGTAAGCTTCCCCTTGTTCGGGGCACCAAGAGATCGATCTTACGATAATTTTTTTGCTACAAAACAAGGTTAGAAATACAAGTGCAAGCCAATATAACATGACAAATATCTTAAGAGTATAATCTACACATTTAGAAACTCATAAATAAAGTGCATTTAAATTCATAAAGAGATCCCTATAGACATAAGGACAATATATAATGATACAACATAAGATAATCATAACAAAACACAACATATTAAAGCATCTAATAAGAGTAAACTAGTAGATGATTCTTGACTTCATAAGATGTGATACTCAAACGGTAGTGAACATTTATTTAATCAAATTAATTGGTAAAGCCTAATTGTAGGCTTCATAGATCGTTTTGCCCATCTAGGATATCATAACATTGATTACGCAGCGGAATAATAATTAAGAACAACAATGTTATGAACAAGGTTTTTATTCATAAACTATATCCCCAAGATCAAATGAGTCATGATAGTTGTAGTAGAGTGGATGTCCCATGATAGGAGGTTGAGGTGGTGGTGGTGATGGTGAAGGTGGACTTGAGAGATTTTCAAGAGGTGTGATTGGTGATAGTGATAGAGTGATATCCAAGAAAAAAAAAAAAAAATAATATTAAAGGGAAGGCTTTGAAGTGGTTTAGGTTTAAAAGGTCTAGGAGGACTATCCAAGATGTTCTCAAGCAAAGGTTTCAAAGGTTGAGGAGAGTTGGTTTCATATGTGGATAGAGAGTGAAAATTTGAAGTTTTGATGAAAATAAGAAGATGTATTATCTTGGCTTGAGGAGGTTTGATTTGTGGATGAAGTTTTTGATGGTGTATTTGGAGGAGTTAGAGATGAAGAAGTGGTGGTAGGAGAAGGTGTAGTGGTGACTTCTTCATCACTAGAGATGTTGACAAATAGTTGTCTAGGAGGGATTATGGTTAATTTGATTTTCTTGGAAGGGTTTAAAGAAGAAGCATTGGTGGAATTCATGGTAGAGTTTGGTTGAGGAAGATGATGGTAGAGGAGAGTTCATGATTTAAGGTGGAAGAGATGGATTGAAGAAGTAAGGCATGGGGTTTGAGGTTTGAGATTCCAAAAAGGTGTTTGTCAAAATGCAGAAATTATAGCTGTGCCTAGATGGGATAGTGGTCAACTGCACAGAAATTCAGAAGGTCACAGTAGAAGAATCTGTGACCTCTGATGGCGGTCCCTTAATTACCTGGCGGTCCCATATATATTAGGGGGCCGCCTAGTATTTAAGGGGGCCATTTTCTGGAGACAAAAAAATTTCCCAGAATTTCCTGAAATGTTGTATTTAAAGAATTTCCAAATTCCCCTTTTTCAGTTAATTCTATTTCATCATGAATCATCTAATACTCATTATCTAATTTCATAATATCAACTATCATGAGTTATATGGGGAAAGCATTTGTAAGCAACATTTATCAAAGGATAAGCATGCATAATATCATACATATAGCAAAGAGTCTATCAAGGTGCATGCAAGCATTGGTTTGGGATGATAAAATTGAAAGATCATCCATGGCAATCTAAGTTGCCCATACTAAATACTAAGTTACTAATAAGTAGCATAAGATTAAACACCTAATCATAATGGATTAGTAAATAATATAGATAATAATGTCATAAAGCAATTTCACTCATTGCTCACTTCCTCATGTTTCTCCACAACCTTCTAAGGCTTTTTCCGATTGACCTTACTCCACCACGTTGCTCATCTCTTAATTGCACTTGACGGTTGAGGATTTCGGTTTGACGGGTGTAAAAAGGTTCCATGTTTTGGTCGACATTGGGTGGGTTTTGAAAAACTTAAGGAACTTGATTGGTTAAGGAATTGACATAACGAATGGGGGAAGGAGTGCTTGCACGCGAGGTTCCTTTGTCATTCCCATTGTCATCATCATCGTTGAGATGAGATGAGGATGGTTGATCAAAGGCGGAAGACGAAGAAGTGGAATGACGACCTCTTCTCGTGCCACGATCCCTTCTTGGTTTTCGCTCTAGTTGAGCGGCAAGAGGATTCATGACACGATCGTACAAGACATAAGACTCGTTGTACAACTCGGGATATTCATTCATGATGAATTTAAACAAGCGAGTTAATAGCATACCATAGGGTAGAATTAACCTAGCTTGCTTAGTGACCCACTTCATTCGTTTTGCCATGTAATAGGCAAGATTGAATCTTTCGGAGTGTACGGCACAGTAAAGCATAAAACAAAGACACGCGGGAACATGATCCCGATTACCCCCAGACAAAAGACGTTTTCCCAGATGATTTCCTCTAAAGGTTTCAAAGTTGGTATGATTTCACGAGTGAGAATTTGATAATCATGAACATCAATCTCCTCCTCATGACGGATGCGACGGACTTGACCTTCTCGATCAATTCGAATAGACGAAATGATGTCCTCGATGGAAGGAGGGTTGGTTTGATATGGACCATCCGAAGGGATACCATATGCCAACTCATCAAGTCTCCACCTATCGGTAAAGACACACGCTCCTTCACAGGGAACGTCAAGAATTTGAGCAAAATTTTCAAGAGAGTAGGAGAAGAGTTGATTTTGAATGACAAATTCGACAAACATTTAACCTTCGTCGGAATAACTCAAACGATATTGACTATAAAACTCAAGAATAAAACGAGGACATACTTGTTCATTGATTTCAAGAAGACACTCAAACTCGACAAAATGAAACAAAGACCGAACATAGTTTAGATCCGTAAAGTTATCAAAAACCACCCGACCCTCGTGAATGTAACGTTCTTCAAGGTTTCTTAGTTTTTCTTTTATTGGAGAACGGAATTCATGTGACATTATAGGGATATAGTGTCTTGTATTTTTGTAATCTTCAGAAGATTTGCGAGGCATGATTTCCTAGAAGAGAATGAAATCACATTTTATTACTTTTTCACATGTAATTTGTCATGAGCAATGTTTCTAGTGTGTGCCTAAATGTAACAAATGTGGAGTAACGATTAACTCGACCTAAATATAAAATCCTAAGAGTTAACCCAAACGCTCCTTAGTTTGATTTTGCTCAACCAAACAAGTCAAAAAATACATATGAATTATGTATCTCAAAATTTGTTCATGAGATCATTATGCATGTGTTTGAAAACGTTTTTAGGTTGTATTGACAATGCATAACAACAATTTTATTGTGTTCCTAACGTGAGTGATTTTGACGTCAAACTTATACCAAGACCAAAATATAAGTAGATCGCAATCTCTTGACAAAATCCTCATTTATCCTATAAAATGAGACACTGAGCACAACAACGTAACTCCTTAAAGTGATAGCAAATGTACGTAGTAAGCATCATAAGGTAGATCGTACACCTTTGCTAGATTCATCAAGTCTTCGTCATAACAATTAAGCACAAACAAGTTACCTCAAAATGTTGTAAGCCATTTGAGATATGATAAGAACACAAACCTGTGAAAATCAACTACAACATCAAATAAGCAATAACCAATTTCCTTCATAATAATCCCCAAAAACGAGCCATAATTTCATCATCTATCCGAGATCCAAAACCGTGTGTTATCCGATATCTGATAAAGCAAGCAGTACAAACTGGATATGTCGGACAACTCTAGCAGTACTAAAATTCAAGTGCAGCAGTACAAACATCCAAACCAATTAGCAATGCTTTTTCCGTCATAAAGCTGTTACTAAACTGTCACAAATCATATGTCTCCTTCCTCCCATGGCCTTTTGTGACACTATCACTGTCACTGATTCGTCGCTTAACACTAGCAGAATTAACCATGAAGGAGCAGTATTAACCACGAAGCGACCAGTATTAAAAACGTATGACCAATATTAATCCATACAGCAACAATACATGAGCAGTACTAAAAATCTGTGAGCAATACTAAGTTTTACATGGACAGTACTAACTCGAAATTGATAGCAGTATTAACTTCACATTTAATAACCACGAACCAATATATATGGAAGTTGTACTAGGATCAAACACAATCCTTAAAAATCAGGAAATTCTTATTTAAAGCAGATCTTATCTCATTATTTGCGAATCAAAACCAAACTTACTTCCATAATCCATGTATAGAATCACAGTCCAAACTTTTGTGACGTCAACCAATATGAGTACTTACCAGAATCCAACAAAGGATTAATACCTGTTGTTTCTTTGTAAAACACACCTTCGCAACCTGCTGCTGTAATATTAGAATAAACACCATATAACCTGCTGCCAAATCAAATCAACTCGATCATCAAACCATAACCAGTACGCCTACCAACAGCATCTTCCAATGTCGCACATAATTATGAACCCACTCAGCAGCCAATCCATCTGAAAACGAACACCATAACTGCTGTACACGAACATATCCATAACACATACAAACACCAAATAATCATAGCAACCAACTTCTACTATACAAGCAAATGCAACGACGCCCGCACACGACCTAGTCCAGTTAATGTCTCATTTTAATCACTTCCAAAACAATCTTCACGTTTGATGCATAGAGTTTAGACGCGTTGTACAATTACCCAAAACAGTTTTAGTGGTGTGATGGTTGACGACTTATCTCCACAATCATATCAATCTCATTCCCGATAATACATACTTATACTATTTATAGAAATTAGATAAGTAATATAAATAAATATTTATAATTAATAATTATATATATATATATATATATATATCGACAAGCCCATTCGGTACCCCCGAATGTCTTAAAATAATCACAATGTGATTGAAAATGAAACGTTTAACCATAATAAACACCCCTGATATGTTTCGTGAAAAATTATATTTTTTCGTATTTTAGTGAATTTATTAAATAAATAAAATAATTAAATATTATTTTATTATTTAAAAATCAATATTTGAGTTTTTATAAAAATTTCTAAGTATAAACTTTTTACGAAATTTCGGCATGACCCGTACGCTTATACAACGTTTTCCAAGGTTTCAAACCTCATTTTCCTCATTTTTCACAAATTCGACACTTTTCGATAAAATTTCAAAATCTCAATCTTTAACACTTACCAACACTTTTCCTTCAAAATATCATTCAATATCACTTTTTAAATACATTTCCACTTCCAAACGTCCATCAAAACATTCATAATGACAAAATACCGCTTATTGGCCTTAAGGCCCAACAAGGGTCCATTAGGACATTTATAAGTCCAAAATATAATCCAAGTCCAAAAACCAAGGTCCATTTACATATATAAGTATATACTTATATGTA